>CALNHX010013538.1:0-15606 GCA_940337035.1 Agriotes lineatus
GCCTCTCAAGCATCTGGCCATACAAATCATAGAAATGAAATTGTTAGTATAATAGAAGAGTTAAAAGAGGCAGGAATAATTGAATAAATCCAGTTCGGAAACAGCACGAAGAGATCCTCCAGACAGAGATGACAACAACACCTCTACCACAATAATTAACTAGTGTATAACATATATTTGTAATAATTTTATACATGTACATTAGACAAATAAAATACAATTATATTTACAATTGCCGTTTTATTACACCGTCGTGCCCATAAAACCGTTACAGGAACAGCTGTCTAGCTGTCTACCTGTCTACCCGTCTAGCTGTCTGTCTGTCTAGCTGTCTGTCTGTCTGTCTGTCTGTCTGTCAGTCTGTCTGTCTGTCTGTCTGTCTGTCTGTCTGTCTGTCTGTCTGTCTGTCTGTCTGTCTGTCTGTCTGTCTGTCTATCTGTCTGTCTGCCTGCCTGTCTGTCTGTCTACCAAATTTATAGACACTGATAATGGAGGTCATTAACTACATCTGGTGTAAAGGCCCCATACATTTTAGCAACCTTGTACACTCCCAGATTTTTCCACTAACTATAATTTGAATTTACCGCCAAAACCTACGCAGAATTTGAATTTTTCGCCAAACCTCCGCACAGACTCCCGCGCAGACCTACGCAGAAACCTCAGACAACCGGTTTATTTTTAGCAACCTTGCACATTTCCAGACGATGACTCACATGCGCAGGTCTAGACAGGAATTTGTCTGACAAAATGTTTTTAAACAAGTTTTCTCTTATACATACATCTGATTTTTAACCAATCTAGATAAGTTCAAAATTATACTGTCCCTCACCATCCTTATTAATTAGAGTATTGCAGTGATCTAATAGCTTTTACTCGGATTTATTTAATTTAATTCTTATTCTCTGGGTTTTATTTTAAAATTTTTGCGCACAGTTGTTAGCACTGTAATAACCTTAGTTATTCGACGCTAATCGACTATTAAAATCAGATTAAGACATAAACCATACTGCCTGTCTGACTGTTTGCCTGTCTACCTATCTGTTTACCTGTAAGACCTGAGCATAATTTGAATTTCCCGCCAAAACCTACGCAGAATTTAAATTTCCCGCCAAACCCCCGCGCAGACCTGCGCATAAACCTCCACGCAGACGCTCACGCTGACCTGTGCAGAAACCCCAGACAACACGCAGAATTTAAATTTCCCGCCAAAACCTACGCAGAATTTTGAATTTCCCGCCAAACCATCGCGCAGACTCCCGCGCTGACCTGTGCAGAAACTCCAGACAACCGGTTTATTTTTCCAACCTTGCACATTTCTCAAACAATGGCTTCGTTGTTTAATTGGGCAGCAGACAGGCAGGCAGGTTCTGACAAGTTTGGCATTTACAGACAATGACTCACATCCGGTTTATTTTTAGCAACCTTGCACATTCCCTAGACGCTCACATCCGCAAGTATTGACACGTATTTTCTATAGTCTGCGCCTCCTTCTAATTTTAGCTTTATTTACACAATTTTAAATGTGATTGTTTAGTTACAAAATGTTTTAAAACAAGTTTGAGATTTTCTCTTATACATCTGATTTGTAACCAATCTAGATAAGTTCAAAATTATACTGTCTCTCACCATTGAGTATAGCATCCTTATTATTGTAGTGATTGCAGTGATCTAATGGCTTTATTTTATTTAATTCTTATTCTCTGAGTTTTATTTTAAATTTTAATCTTACATTTTGCGCACAGTCTTTAGCATTGTAATAACCTTAGTTATTCAACTCTAATCGACTATTAAAATCAGATTAAGACATAAACCATGAATACCGGATATAGGACAATTGTTTTATTAAGTAATTAATAACTGCCTGTATCATACGTTTAACAGCTTTGTTAATTCAATTTTAGATTAAAATTACTGTCTGTTTATATCTTCTATTCGTCAGAAATCTCTGCTACAACTATGCTGGACTATTTACAAAATACCGTTGTAAGAAATCGAAATTCCAATGATAAAAACTACACCACCACCACCCTAGATTTGGTCTTTCTATAAGATAAGTGCTTACATATTTCCTAGGAAGTTCGTCATACTGTTCTAAGAAAGAACTTATAGCTTGCGGTAAAGCCAAGGTGCTAACACAAGAACAAAGAAGGTGTTTGTTTTTGCGATATGCGGAAGTTGCTGAATCATATAAACTGAAAAATGTCGGGTGGTAGACACGATTATTTTATCGCCCCTGTTTTGTATTATAAAATTCTGCTAAGACTCCGCTTCCTACCATTTTTTAGTGCTGGAATGTGTATAAGATTGGCTAAAACTACATCAAACTTTTTAAACTGGAAGAGTATTTTTTACTAATATATATTGCTGTTCGATATTTGACAAGGCCCGGTTTACAAGTTTTCTGTCTGTCTGTCAGCAGTGCTTTCGAATCTATATTAATACAATCTAATCTTACGGATCTTACGTAAAAGAAAACAATATGCAATTAAATAGTACTGTTGCTAATATCCAAAATTTTTAACTCAGTTTACACTGTAACGTGTAAATCTCTACAGCATCATAATATTTCTTTAGGAACTTGCTTATTTCTAAAGCGAGGGGGTGCTGTACATAAATCCAACCGAAATATATAACTATCGGCTCAATTTTCGAGACTGTGTATTTAATAAAGTATTGGAAAAAACACGTAATATTTACGTTGCTTACAATGTCTCTAAGACCGCAACACTTTTGTATTATGTTATATACTGTCCACCGCTTAAACAGTCCTTCAGTGGGATCGAACACATTACCTATCTACTAAAAGATGCTTCCAATCGGCCTATTCGAGTTAAATATCCAGACATACATCTCGTCGAAAGCGTAATAAAACAAAAACCTAACAAGTTATTTAAAATGGTTTGGATTTTTATATTGCATCTTTTTAGCTGGAAATAATTCGATATATACTATTAGACCACAATTAATTCGGTTTATTTTTTAGCAACCTTGCACATTTTCTCAAACAGGTAGTTAAAACAGGGTAGTTGAATAGCAGCCCAACCCCTCTTTCTTACCTATATTATAGTGGCTGTCAGCAAAAATTCCTCCAGACAACAATGGCTTCATTGTCCAATTATCGTGCTGATTTTAAAACAATGGATGTCATTGTTCTATTTACCAGCTTTGCACATTTTAATCTCCAGACAACAATGGCTTCATTGTTCTCGAATTTCGTGCTGATTTTAAAACAAGGGATGCCATTGTTCAATAACATCCTGCAAGAATAGACGATGACTCACATCCGGTCGAGCCTGAGTGTTCTACTGATAACATCCTGCAAGAATGAACATGTCTGCATCCCAGATGCTCGAGCGTGGGAAAATTTCAAAAACTACACTTTTAACATAAAAAATTCCCGGAAGTGGCCGAGGTCAATGACCCCGACTAGGCCAATGACTCCGACCTTGACCTAGGCTAGATCCGTGACCTAGAAAAAAATCTCGGAAGTGGCCGAGGTCAATGACCCCGACTAGGCCACGCCCACTGACCTTGACCTCGGCTAGGCCCGTGACCTTGAAAAAAGTTCAAGGTCAAATGTGTCCCAGAACCCGCCTAGCTACACTACTGTAATTGATTACATCTATACCGGTTTTGTGAGTGTACGGGATACAGTTGGATTGGTGAAGAAGCAGGTATTTATAGAGTAAACTGAAAGTAAACCATTAAAAGAATGAAGTGAGGTAATTACAAAAGTATTACTTACTATTACATGTTTATGAATGACAGGTAGTGTAACGGGTAATCTGTAATGGGTATTTTTATTTGATTTTCCACTTGAATAATTTAAAGTGACATTTGACGTCCGTAGAAATTGTCACACAATTTTGAAGTAAGTTTTTATTAAAGCAAACAATTTTTCAGAAGTAACAATAGTTTCGATAATGTTTGAACCGACATGGTTTCGAGAGTAATCATGTTCTGCTAGAGCTAAAAAAATTTAATGAAATTTAACTTCAATAATTTTTAAAGGGCATATGATATATATGAATTCATCTTAAAAGAAAATTTGTCTAAACCTATATAGGAGAAAAGTTAAATATAACATTAAATCTAACAAATTTTGTCGTAACGTATGATGAATAATAATTGTAGATACGTTGTATGTATACCATACAAAACGTCTTTAAATCAGAACTACCTCAATGTCTTAAAACTAAAGTACATGAAATATGTGTGCTACCAGTCATCACCTATGCTTCCGAAACATGATCCCTAACAAAGAGACTAATTAAGAAATTAGTAGTAAGTCAGAGAGATATGGAAAGAGCTATGCTGAATACAACACTGCGTGACAGAATGACAAACCAGTGGATTAGAAACTCTACAAAAGTCCTAACGTTGCCTCCAGAATCGCCAAACTAAAATGGAGATGGGCGGGACACATTTTACGATGCCGGGATAATAGATGGACTAGGAAGATAATTAACTGGAGACCACGCATAGGAAAAAGAAGTGTCGGCGGACCCAAGACACGATGGTCTCATAATATTTCCAGAACAGCAGGGAAATACTCGAAGAGAAGAGCACAAAACAGACAAAAATGGAAACCATTGGGAGAGACCTTCATCCAGCAGTGGAGCGATATAGGTTGAAAAGAGAGAGAGATACCATAAAGCATAAAGTTAGGTCTCGCAACGTATATATTCATAATATACAGGGTGTTCCATAAATATACCGACAAAATTTTAGGGGTAGTAGGGGACATCAAAACAAAAGTTTCTTGATTTAAAAAAATTCTTCATTTTCGTGATACAGGGTGTCAAAATTTTGTCCTCAAAAACGAAGCAAGATACGCAAAACCCTCAAGTGAAAAAAGTTGTGTTTTTGGTTGCTTCATTTTAAACAAGTTTAAAAATTGCAAAAAAAAACAGCGGGTGTTATTTATAAAACACTAACAGGTTGCCCCGTGAGCACGCCCCTGGAATTACTGTATCAACCATAATAGATCCAAAAGATGCGTCAAGTTACCAACAAACTGTGAAAATTTGATTAAAATTGGCTGAAGCGTTTTCTTCTACAAATTTTAACACCCTGTATCTCGAAAACGAAGCGTTCTCGGACATATGCTTATCAAGCAAAAAATGTTTATTTTGATGTTCCCTACCACCCCTAAAAGTTTGTCGGTATATTTATGGAACACCCTGTATATTAACTTTTAATATACGTAAATTAAATTAGCCCGTGCTTTTCGTTCAAGATATTTGCAAGTAACCTTTGGGTCATAAGATTTTCTTGTGTTTCTATTTCCGCCTTTAAAGAACAGTCCTGTCTTCAATTACAAAGTCGGTGGCGCTCAGGTATTAACCATTTATTCAATCTAACATGTTGTCGCCCTAATTAACGAATATCGAAGTAAACCACGCCCGCCCCGGCGAGTCTTATATTTTTCCGACTTGTCGTTTTAAAATCACAGTAAAGTGATAACCCGGTTTATGTCGTAATTATCAATTTGCTTGTAACATCTTGATCCATTCATTAGTTTGTGGTATCTTACCATTATTCCCAATACTATAACCCCTAGAGTGCACATACCCACATGGCGGATAGTAGAACGCTCGGTAGATCTTCAATTTACTCAGCTACCATAGTTTAACAGATTTTGCGATTTAAACTTTTGTTAGGTCAAATGGCTTAGTAATAGCTGCTTTCTGCCTACTTACATCACAAAACTTGCTTTAAAAATTAATTGGTCTATGAAAATTAATTTCCTAAAAAATAGTTTTTCAGGGGCCTTGCCCACTTCTATTACAAATTAATTACCGGGCGTAATATTTACCAGTATGTGCTGTAAAATCTGATGATAGTATATTGTCTTATTAAGCTTAAAAGCGGCAGTTTGTTTGAGAAGCAATTATGTATTACATAGCCGCTTTTAGTCCGAACAAAAATGTAAATGATTGAAAATCATTGTTGAGATACTGTTTGTTGAAAAAGTTTTTGCTTTTGCTTTTGACGTTTTTCATTTGAAAAGCATTGCGAAAACTGCATCCTTAAGGCGACTAAATATAATTTGCTGTTTCTATGACTATACCAGTTAGTGTCTGAGATACCTGGTACTCCGCATGTCTAGAACCAGTACGAGAAACATCAACTTCAATGACTATTTTGCTATTAAACATAATGACCTTTTAAGACCGTAAAAGATCTTCCAACAGGAAGAATACTATGCAATTCACTATCTATAGGATGATTCACTAGAACGCCTTAATTTTCAATTATTTCCAAACTGTAATGATATGAGTAGAAAGTATGGTAAACATTTCTGCAAAAATATTCATGCCATGCAGTAATTACGATTGTAAACAGAGATATAATTTAAACTGGTGAGATATTTTACACCCAGTTCACTCATCTGCAATACTATAAATCTTGGTGTGATCGGAATTGGAACATGAAAACAAATTAACTATCGACGGAGCTTCCGTAGATACGAATTTATAATGTTTTAAAGCTATCTAGGTTAGAATATAAGTCGAAATCAAGAATTGAACTTATACTGACATCCACGATCATTTTTATTTATTTTTTGAGAAGGCGAATGAAGTCGGTACACTCAATGAGATTTCAATGTTAAGTTACGTCAAATTATTTGCTTCTCTAATAATTTTAAAGCTACCGTGTTAATAACTTTCTTATGAAAAAAATCTGCAGTGGTGGAAAAATTAGTAATACCTTTGAATTATCTAAACAAATAGCATCCCAAAAATGTACAAGATTCGAAAGACCAAAAATGTTGCAGTTAGCAAGGGAGAGTGTTCAGTTTTGTGGACGAACAAAACTAAAGCAATCTGAAGCAAAATATCTGCGAAATGTTCAAAATTTAAATGATTCATTTTGCAACAACGTCTAGTTGCATGTGTCAGTGCTGTTTTCCTGAAAATGTGTTCAACGTAAGTAACTTTACTTGTTTTGGTAATTGTAATTATCACACTTACTGTATCTTCAGTAGACCGTATGGTAAATTAAAACAGTAATTGACGTAACACGGTCGTTTACTTAGCGTAATATTAAGAAATTAAATTTGGAACTGTTTCTGCAGCCGTGTTGCACGGCCCACAGCTGTCGCAAATCTGAGACAGACGCGCGGCTCCATTATACCGCAGGAAGGGGGTTTAAACTATAATGTACAGGGCGATACATAAATTTCTCAACACTTACTATTATTTAGCTTCAAACTTATATATTATTATGTCAGTCGTACTATTTACAATTTAAAAATTTGGACATTTTACCATTTATACATTTTAACGAGAACAAAATTTAATAATCAGGTATAAACTTTAGACAGCCATGACAATATGAAACATTCAGGATGCATAGATTTCGTCAAAACGTTCCACAGGCTTAATCGAAATACCGATGGACTCAAAATTATACCGATGAGGCCAAAATTCAATACAGTGAATTTATTTTAATGAGCAATGTGGTATTACCGTTGCATGAGGACTTGATTGTTACTATTGGTTTCTGAGGATTCACCACGCCATGTGTAAATACCTTTATTTTAAAATGCAATATATGAACCGTAATCTTATTGAAAAATAAGCATCACAAATAACAATTGAGAATGTAGCATGTGATAACTCACATACTTGCTGTAAACTTAAGTCGTTATACCGCTTGATCAACAGAATTCCTTCCTCCGTAAAATGTATTATGTTTCTACATACTCAGTAACGTTTACATATTGCATTTTAAAATAAACTGATTTAGACATTGAGCGTTATAATAAACTCCCTGTATAACAGCAATGAGCCCACATCAACAAGAAAATAGAATGAATTGCTTGAGTAGGAAAGAGGTAAGCATAGAAGGAAATATTTGAGTAGCCTTAACATTCATTTTAATTATGACATAATTATGTTAACTAAATTCTTCTTCTTATTCTTATAGCAGCCCTTCTTCATCCACTCCTGGACATAGGCCTCCCCTATTCGTTTCCATGACTCTTTGTTCTTTGCCAGTTGGTGCCATTTACTCCCTACTTCGTTCTTAATGTCGTCAAGCCAACGTCGCTGTGGCCTGCCAACACTTCTCTTGTGTAGTCTTGACCTCCATTGTGTTATCCGTTTTGTCCATCTGGTTTCATCTTGGCGGGCAACATGCCCCACCCAGTTCCATTTCTGTTGGGCAATGCGTTTTATGACATCTTCTACTTTAGTTCTGTGCCTTATTTCCTTATTAGTGATATGACCCCTGAAACTTATTTCCAACATCATTCGTTCAATGGCCCTTTGTGTTGCTCTTCTGTAGGTTGATTTATTGGTGAGTGTGGCAGTTTCCATTCCGTAGATCATTACGGGAAGTATGCAGGTGTTGAATACTTACCTTTTAAGGTTTATTGGGATACTCTTACTTCTAAGGATGTACGATAATTTGCCTGTGGCTATCCACGTCATTCGAATTCGTCTTTCTATTTCGGCAGTTTGGTTCTCTTTGCCTAGTTTAATGTTGTGTCCTAAATAGGCGTGTTCTTCGACATTCTCTATGACATGGTCGCCCAGGCGTATTTCTGTGTTGCTTGTTGTCATAATTTTAGTTTTGACTAAGTTCATGGTCAGCCCAATTTTTTCGGATTTTGACTTTAGTTCTTTCATCATGTCTTGCAACTGCTCCATGTCTTGGCTAATGAGCACGATGTCGCCCGCGAAGCGAAGGTGGTTTAAATATTTGCCGTCTATTTTAATACCTTTGTGATCCCAATCACGTGTAAGTGTAAACAGTTTTGGGGAGATGGTGTCACCCTGTCTGACTCCTCTTTTTATTGAGATTTTATTTGTTTTTATATCTTCAGCGATGTTTACTTCAATTGTTGCGTTTTCGTATATATATTTTAGTAAGTTTGTATATCTTGAGTCCACTCTTGCACTGTTTAGAGCTTTGAAAATAGACCATAATTCCACTGTGTCGAAGGCAAGGTAGAGTGGTTCGTTATATTCATTGCATTTTTCTATAAGTGAACGGGCAGATTGAATATGTTCGATAGTGCTGAAGACTTTCCGGAGCCCGGCCTGCTCAGGAGGTTGATAAGCATCCAATTTATTCGTAAGTCTATTTTATGAGCTTAGTCAACAACTTACACGGATGAGGGAGTAGACTGATGGGTCGATAATTGTCTATTTTTAGTTTTTCATCTTTTTTATGTATTAGTAGAACCTGGGCGTTCTGATATGTTTCTGGTATCTTACTCTCGGTCAAGCATTTGTTAAGTAGTATTTTCATCGATTCGATAGTCGCTTTCCCTCCAAATTTTATCATTTCGGTTGTAATACAGTTTTCTCCCGGTATTCTATTATAGTTCATTTGTTTTAATGCTGCTTCGATTTCTTGTGATGTGATGTCAGGGCGTTCTTCGGAGCCAAGATTCAGAACTGTTTTCTCAGTTATTTTATGTGGTTTTGGATATTTTTCTGAGTATAATGTGCTGTAGAAGCTTTCCGTGATTCTTATTAGGTCTTCTTTATCTTCTTTGATGTCTTCATTTTCATGTTTTATCTGGTGTATTCTGAGTCGCCCTTTGGTATTAATTTTTTTAGGATTTTCACATTTTTGTTTTCTTCGATGGCCTTCATTACCAGTTCTGTGCTATACTGTCTGATGTCATCTCTTATTTTCTTCTTAATGGTTTTGTTCAATTCCTTGTATTCTGGCATTCCTTTCTTCATGTTTCTTCTTTTCTCCATTTGGTCTCTTGCTTCTTTTCTTATTTTTGTATTATTTTGTTTTGGTGCATATCTTCTTGGTGACTGATTTTATGTCTGTTTTTATTTTGGTTTCTAGAGTGTTTATATTCATGTTTTCTAGTATTTCGTCATTCGATAGTTTTTTATTTAGTTCAGTTTGGTAGACTTGTAGATTTTCTTTTATTGTTTTTAGTGTGGGAAAACGTTGCTGTTTAAATAATTTCCTTCGTTCTGTTTTAGTGTTTATTTCTATTCTAGCCCTTCAGTCTGTGGTCACTACCCGTGTCAAAGCGATTTAAAACTGACACATCTTTTACTGTATGTTTGTGATTTGTTAATATGTAATCAATTTCGTTTTTCACAGTTGAGTGTGGGTTTCTCCAAGTCCATCTTCTTTTTGCTGGTTTTTGGAAGAAGGTATTCATACAGTACAAATTTTCTTTACTCATATAATTCATAAGTTGTTCTCCTCGCTCATTGGTGGTTCCAAGGCCGAAGTTTCCGATGTATTGATTACTGTTATTTTTTGGTATCTCTAGTTTGGCATTAAAATCGCCTATAATAAATTTATAGTGCGCTTTTTGTGATGAGGTTGCTCGAGAGATATCTTCGTAAAGATCTTCTATTTCCTCATCACATTCAGAGCTACTAGGGATAATTTGAATGCTATATCGCTGTGATGGTTTGAGTACTATATTGCTATGGTATATAGGGGTCTATATACTACCTTAAATATGTCTATTTATTTACATAAATGCTAAAGGAAAAGTTAAATACAGTCATTAGGTTGAATTAATCAAATTTAGAAAATTTTAAAAATAACTGCTTATTTAATTGAAAGATATGGATTGAATTAAAGATTGAAAGTAAATTTAAAAAGAAAGGTATAGCATTTGAGTACTTTTGATGGTGGTAAAAGGAGATAATACTAAATACAAGTTAATGTTGCATATGACAAGATAAAATCCTATTATAAGAAATTATGAAGTGGGTAACATTCAGATTAATATAATGTGTGTCAGGCAGAAATAATGGTAGTTTAGCATAGAAATAAAAATTTGTTTGATTATTGAAAAATAACAGATTGAAAAACAACGTGCAATTTGTATAGTTTTGGTAAAAATAAATTAGAAATTGGGCCCTATTTATTTAATTTGTGTGCTGGTTATATAAAAGGGTTGATAATATAAATCTACAAGGTGGAATCAATTAAAATATTACGAGTATAAAATGAGAATAATGCAAGATAATTTTTAATACGGTATAACTACATAATAACAATTACAAGAAGCAAAAAGAATAGGAATTGGATATAATTGAATGGATTTTGTATTACAAGTCATAAATATTTACATTAAGTAGAGGATTGCAAGTGGGTGGAGTTTTCGTGGACTTCGCTTGGGGAAGTAAGGACCATTTGGACAAGGACCAATTGACAGGGACCAGTTGACTTGCTTTGACAAGGGAGCTGTTCGAGGTTGTGATTTCTGCTGGATGCTGACAACGTGTGTGGTTGTAGAAGGATCTAAGGAATTACAAGGTTACTTTACAATCATATGTGGAAGTATGCTTACCATGGAGAAGTTGGACAGAGGGAAGTTGTAGGAGCGACAGTTGTACAGGGGCTAGAAGAGGAACAGGTATCTGCCGGCATCTTGGGGTGTTGCAGGTTGAAGGCGGTTTGTTAGTGACCAGTGCATTTTGGCTGAGGTGTGAAGGAGTTCATATAGCAGAATCATACCAAGGTAATTTTGAGTTGGTCTACAAAGCAAGGAATCCGGGTGGGTGCACAATAAGTTGAATTGAGGTAATCTGAAATAAGAAACAATTAGAAAGGTTTATTAAAACATAATTGAATACTTGTCATAAACATTATTAAGTCAGATAACATTGTAATAGTTATTTACTATACAAGTGGGATAACAGTATCATTAATATACGTGTGTGTAAGTTACAAACGAGTGCGTAGCACGAGTTATGTAAGCACACAAGTTTATTAATGATGCATTATCACACATGTATTGTACAAAATTTTATCTACGACTGCCTAAAATTGAGAAAAGTACATTAAGAGAAATGTCAGATCTGTCATTTTCAAAACTATTTTAGTAGGCAAATGTCATTATGTCATTCATTTGACACTATTTCAGTTACGTAATGAAGTCATTACACAACTCAGTTGCGTAATGAAACCATTACATAACTGAGTGGTGTAATGAGCTTCATTACGTAACTGAAATAGTGTCAAATGAGTGACGTAATGCGTTACTTATCCCACTGGAGTAGATAAAGGATTTTATTGTGTCATCTTGAATAGAAAGTGTCATTGAACACGATTTGAAATTGTAGTTGACAGCAAGTGTCATTAATTAATTTCAGTTCATATAAAAAATAAAATAGCAACTATCAAGTAACTAGATTGGCGGACCACCCTGAAAGAGTTCTCAAAAAGATTAAATACTATTTAATTTCATTCGTAAAAAACTTAACAACTAAATATAAAGAGAGGGACCTTAGCATAACAATATATACAACCCGATGTGATATAGATTTCATTTTAGTAACTAGGTGTTTAATATTTTTGTTTATCATAATCACTGTTTCTCCTATGTGTGAATCTATATCTTTGTTGTGATATATAAGATGACCCGATTTTAATGTTATACATTTCTCTTCGGGTAGTCTGGTTTCACATATGCCTAAGATGTTCCATTTAATAAAAGGCAATTCTTTTTCTAGTTCTTCTAGGTGTTCGTTGGATCTCATGGTTCGGATAATCTCTGAAACTTCTTGGTGGCGTGAATCTATAATTCATATTCTTTTTTGGGTATTTCGCCACTCAGAAAATTAAAATTATTAAATAACGTATTAAATAACGAAACTTTCGAGGGACAATCTGCCCTCGCTATCAACGATTAACAATTAAAAAGGAACAAGAAAACTTAGCTTTTTCACGGAGATTGAAAACCACCAACCTCCAATGAATTGCTTGACATTGACGTTTGTTGATTATCTAAACCTACTTGATCTGATCTTTAAGAATCGATAGCCAACTAGTGTCTAAAAATATTGAGAAAGACGACACGCATTTTTCTTCGTTAAGTAAAATATATGCCGTCTCCTTAATTTTACGTTTAGTTGACATCGATTCTTTAGACAAGATCTTTGTGTTATGCTAGTGTACTTTATGATTGTTATCCCAAGCATGTTCTGCCAGCTTAGACTTATTGAATTAATGGGTTTTCATCATATTTTTATGTTCTTTAACTCTAACTGCTAAAGGTCTGGATGTTTCACCGATATAGTATTTCCCGCATTCACAGGGGATACTATATATACAATTCTTTTAATGTTGTTCTTCGTTGAACGGTTTAGTTTTTGTAAGAACTGACCGCAACGTATTCATCGTTTTGAATACCGTCCTAACATTGAATCTATTCTCAATTCGTCTAATTTTGTCAGATATGCCTGGAATATAAGGTATAGTTAGAGTATTATATGTTTGAGTGTCATTTCTTTGTACGCGTGTGGCATTGTTTCGTGTATTGAAAATGTTCCGAACAAAAGGCTCTGGATAGCCATTATCTTGTAAAACATTAATAATAAATTCTTTCTCTTTTTTGAAAATTTCATCATTAGAGCAAACAACTTTGGCTCTGTCATAAATACTTTTTATAACACCTGTCTTTATGTTTTTGTGATGCTTGGAGTCAAAATGTAAGTACCTATTAGTGTTGGTTTTTTACGGTATACTGATGTTTCAAAAGTATTTATTGTGCGTGTGATTAGTGTATCAAGAAAAGGTAACTGATTGTTTTGCTCTGTTTCTAATGTGAATTTGATGGAGGCTTCTTTACTGTTAATATGTTCAAGAAATTTTTCCACCTCCAAAAACTACTGGTTTGTTAGAGTATGTGTAGACATGTTGTTGTTCAAAGTCTTCCATAAAAATGTTACTAACAATGGGAGATAAAGGAGAACCCATTGCTATCCCAAAATCTTGTTGGTAAAATTCATTGTTTAGTTGAAAGTATGTCGTTTGAATGCATAGTGTTAAAAGTTCCATAATGGTATCAATGTTTAATGTTGTTCGTGTATGTAATGTGTTATCGTTTTGTAGCCTATGTTTAATGATGTTGAGTGTTTTGTCTACTGGAACATTAGTGAAGAGACCAACTACATCAAAACTAACCATTAAGTGTTGTGTGTTTATGTTTGTTTCTTTAAGTTTTTCAAGGAAATGTGGCGTGTTCTTTATATATGTGTCTGTGTTTCCTGATATAGGAGTCAGTATTTTAAGTAAATATTTAGCTAAACTGTGACAAGGAGAACCTATAGAACTAACTATTGGCCTAAGTGGTACATTTGGTTTATGTATCTTTGGTAGTCCATAAAAATGTGGTGGTTTACTGTAGTGTGGTATTAGTGTAAGTCTTACAAAATCTGTAAATTGTTCTCTGTGTTTGTAAAGTGTTTTGTATATTTTTGTTTCTATTGTATGTGTTGTATCTTTATTTAGTTTAGTATATTGTCCCTCACCAATTAGTGTTAAAAGTTTTTCGTTGTATGTGGTTGTGTCAAGTACTACTGTGGCATTGCCTTTGTCTGCAGGTAGAATTTTAATTGTGTTATCGGTTTTTAGTGTGTGTAGTGACTGTTTTTCTTGTTTGGATATATTTTGTCTGATTGTGTAAGGTCGTTCAAGTATGATTTTGTTTCTAATCCTGTATTCCTGTCTAATGTCTTCTGGAAGTTTTTGACAAGTCTTTTCTATGGCTGTAACTAAATCAAGTTTATTAATTCGTTTTGGCGCCACTGCGTAGTTGAGTCCTTTGCCAAGAACTAATTTTAATTTGCAGAGTGGCGAAATACCCGAAAAAGAATATGAATTATGGTTCGGATATAGTATGTTGCAATGTAGAGCTTAACTTTTGTGGCGTTTTTTCTTGGGGTTTGTTTTGATGAATTTTTCCTCCGCCAGAATCCTTGAGGCTGACCTTATTGAAGATGTGGGAGTTGTCACTGAGTGAGCTACCGACCTGGGGTTCACGGCCGGTCGTTTTGAAACTCATCATGTTTTGTATAAGGGGGTTGTTAGCCTTAATCCTCCACGTTGGCTAAACAGCTTGGAGGATGGGTAGGAAATGTAATTTGTGGTTTATGGACGGGTTTGAGGTTCGGAGGAGGGAAGGGTGTTAGGACTTGGTTACCCCCTGAGGGGGATTGGTGGATAACCAAGGCTCACGTAGGCAGGGTCGCATCCCTGAAGGAGAGCTATTCTTTACCGGGATTATAAAGAAGTCTCTACCCGCTACCGCTCAACTAAATATGTCTACTAAAATAGGGTTTTGTATGGTCATTTCTCTCTTACTCGAGCATTCGATTTTGTTGTTTATGTTATCTCATTGCTGTTATATATAATTATGTCCCCATCCGTATATTTAAAAATATAATGAAAACCGAAGCTGCACTCTCCACTTTCACGTATCTATAAATAAAACAAAGGTTGTAGCTTCTTAACGTAAACATTTGGTTAGGTCCAAAATCGCTGTCTACAATAAAACGTACATCAAGAGCAGCGAAGAAAGGGAAATCTAGTCGATAAGTGACAAAAATATAGAATGAACTGGTTATAAAATTAAAACAGAATAGAGCACGATAGATTTCCACGAAGAGCATAGAAATGTAAACTAAAACGAGAAAGATGTGCAGAACGTTCATGGAAATGGTGACTCTAAAATGAAAATGTGAAACCGGCACATAAAACTGCCTAATCGTTGATAGAAAGAAAAAGAATACAAAACTAATACACTTAAGTAACAAACGACTTCCGGGATTGGACCGTGTCATGATTGAGATCGAAGAACTCAACGTTTTAATG
>CALNHX010013539.1:0-15580 GCA_940337035.1 Agriotes lineatus
TTAAAAACATTTTTCTGTGTTTTATTTCAATTTAAAGTTGTATCCCTCTAAAAAAAAACACCCTTTATTATCTGCCGCTTGGCAATAAAGTGACAGTTTAGCATCATCAATCCAGGAGTATAATGCCACATTTTACTGCCGTTTGAAGAAAAACCAATTTTGTAACTATTCATAATCGTTACTAAAACGATTAAACCGTTACGATATGATCGCTAAAGAACGACACCTCTGCTGGCAGTCTTAAGGAAAGGTAGATGTCTATTTTGACCAATAACTTTATTTATTTATTATTTTCATGATTGTTTATGTTACGACTGTTAAAATAATTTGCCATGGTTAGGTATAATAACTTTTAGAAGTTTTGACGGAGCTAGAACGAATAATGTAATCGTGAAAAAATCACTTGCAGATATTTTTTCAAATCTTCAGGTTTCAAAGTCTCTAAATGGTAAAAAATAGGTTTTTTTAATTCCATCTCTCTGTCTGTCTGTCTGCCTGTTGGCTGTATAACTCAAAAGCTATTTGTTGGAGGTAGTTGTTATTTTGTACTATGCAGATTATATCTCTACCGAAAGCGAATGTACTTTCAGGCAAATATATACAGGATGATCACCTTAAAAAATAAAATTCTGTATCTTTTTGCTTTAACTCAACTTAGTTAAATGAAAGTAATATTTTGCACATAGCTCAGGTTTATTCCTTAACGAAAAAGGGCATATTTTGGACCCAACGTATACAAAGCAAACACCTTAAAAAATTAATGACTATTCCTTTCGTATTTTCAGAATTCTTTGTTTCAAAACTTCAATTTGCGAGGAGTAGCCCTTTATAGATATATATTATTTATTTAAATGGTATGTTGTTCTAGAAAGAAGTCGAACATAAAGAGGTAACTTTAGAAAAATGTCGGTATATGTTCACTAGAAAAACCGCAAAGGATTTATATTTGGAATTATCAACGGATATGGACCTAAGAGTTAGAAAAATTGCATCAATTGTGAAATAGATTGAATTATATTGAACTATTTCAGTATTTTTTATTTTTGGCACTTTACAGTTCATCACAGTCTTATATTTTTGGCAAAAGACAGCTATCAGGTAGAGATTAGCACTTTGGTGTTTCACAAAGTGAAGTCAGCAACAGCCTCATGAAATTGTCAACATTCTATTGGAACATCTGGTCTAAAATTATATAAAAATTCTCAGAAATATGGCAGTGATCTTTGATTTCCTCTGATTTTCATCTTCGGCCATTACTTCAAGAAATTTTACCACCTTACTACTGTTGATTTTTGAAAATCTCCGCAACAAATAAGAACACAGTTTAATTTAATTTTGAAATACACAATTCTAAGTAGGACGTTGACCATATGACCAAAGCAGTCGGTGTCTAAGATACCTGGTACTCATGCCTAGACGTTGTCTATTAACAAACAAACAACACAATTACATTTTAAACGTCAACTGTCAAACCGCTGTCAAAATCAGTAAATTTCTCAACAATGAAGTAAGCTGCAGGTATACTATTCGTCCTAAAATCAAAATAGTCCAAGAGCCAGCAACGGATTTCTTACAGTGTTTTTAACAAGCGTATAACTGTTATGGAAGGTCTCTTTGAATATACTGAGAAGAGAACTCGAAGTCTGGCAAGCCTGCGGTGGTGGTTTTAGCCCCCTTGCATCCTTGAAGGGTGAAAATAAATGTGTCAACGCTGAACAATATGTTGGTAACACTGTAAGTCTATGTCAAATTCGAGGTTAGCAGGTTAGATTTTGCGTCAGTCTGTGTCAAAACTGACTGAAAACTTAACCTGATAACCTCGAATTTGACATAGACTTACAGTGCCACCAACATATTATTCATAGGTTTGAATTTCCACAGTCCGCTGAGGATCTTTCGATATTTTATTGTAAATGGTTAAGTTTATTGTGCAACTTTATGAGAATCTGGGGTAAACTTACCACCCTCGAAAGCGTCTGTCAATTTGCAGTTACACGCTGGACTAAAAGTTTATAGCTCCGAAAAAGCATTGAAGGTTGATGCTTAACGATGATGCTTACAAAATAACACGTTTGCCCAAATCGTTGGCAACATTGTAATTGAAGCTGCGAACGATTATAGTTAGCCAACAAATCGTACCATAACGATTTTTTATAAAATAGACCCCTTAGTATTTCCAATGTCAACTATCAAACGATTTTTTTCGTATTTATTTCTATTTTCTGCTACTTATGGATAGCCCCGTTTTATTACAGGAGCACTTGCGTTTTCGCAATTGGTCATGCGGATTATTTGAGACAGTTCTGCGTTTCTCTGCTTTCTTGTTGAAGGACAAACTCCTTATTTGACAACTTGATTGTGTCATATTTTAAATATCTTTGGTTGATTTATTGTAAATGCGCCCCGAAACCGGCAATGCACAGGTGCAAGGAATCACTCACAAATATAGCTCAGCTACAAATGCTCATGCAGATCTCGTTTCGTTACAGATTGCAGCAGGCGCAGAATGGCGTATACTTGTCCGAAGAGTTTAGATGGCTTCGTGCCACATCTACCTAAGGCGGACATCCAGTTTCGGCTACAGGTAGGGTTGGATCTCCTCGGGTACCTGGCAGAAGGATCGAACTCCACAACATGCCACGACATCGGTCAGTTGTTGGACGGCTTGATTCTGTGGATGCAAAGTAGCAATGATAAGGTTAGTGCTTGTGAATTTACGTAAAGGGTTTTATGTAGCTGTTTTAAATGGATTTGGAGTTCACGGATGTGTCTACAAATTACTAAACTTCTATAGTGGAAGTGTTGATACTGTTTTGAACGGAAATTGCCACAACGGTTGAGTGGGCACAGCTTCTTAAGTGGATAAAATGATTGTCGAAGGACTTTTTAAATGTAGTGGTTATACTTAATAATATTTATTAATATATTAAACTCTGCACAAAATATACAGAGTGTTCTACAAAAATTTCAAATGTTGGAAGACTATTAAATAATTCAAGATAACCGTATGATGATATTTTTCGGACTTTTTCCACTGTCTAGGGTGTAAATCACACAACGTTTCGGGAGTTTGGTATCGTGAAATGTATTTTTCTGGCCACGTGGCTTCTTAAACCCTACATAGCTTTGTCCAGTCATTCTTAATTTTTTATTACTAATTCTTTTATTGTCTCCTTTAACCTTTCGTTTTTTCATAATCAAAATGCACTCTTCGTTTCCCACTTCCTGGACCATTTCATTATTACTTATTATGTTTTTACTAGACACTGCACTGTTATCATTACTGTCAGTATCAGATTCACCATCAGAAAATGTAGGAGAGTAGCTGCAGTCACTGGTTTCTTTTTCGGAGCGTTTATCATTAGCAGCAGTTATATCAAAACTATTTTTCTCTATAGTATTATCACAGTTAGCAGTCTTTTTGGATTCAGCATCAGACAATGTAGGAGAATAGCTGCAGCCACTGGTTTCATTTTGAGAGTCATTATCGTTAGCAGCAGCAGCTATATCGAAACTATTATTTTCTATAGTATTATTTATCATAGTTAGCAGTCATTTTGGAAATTCTATCACATCTTGTCTTGCAATTTGGTGAGTAATATTGGAATTCGACATTATTTGATTCAAAAACCACCTCAGTACTGTTTATAAAATCAACTATCTCTTGCGGACTTAGAGCTTCCACAATAGGATTCATCGCTTCCACTGTAGCGTTGGTTTCACATTCCAAAGCTTTAGTGCTAGTATCTGGTGAATTATCGTAGTTACTCTGATGATTAAGGTGTGCAGCGAGTTGTAGTATTTTTTTTGTACGATCCAACATCGTTGCAGTAATTTTTTAACAAAATTTTGAACAATTGCAGTAACTTGTAAGTACGTAAATTCAAATCATTCTAAAAGGCAGGACCTCATATTTTACATCTGGAAAGACGTTTTTAACATAAAATAATGCAATTTATACATAAACTATTTATCCACAAGACTAATCACTGTTCCAACTAAACATTCTCAAAAATTCAAATATCAAAAACCCTTATTACCTTCAAAACAGTGTAAATATTTGGGAGCCACACAATTATTATCAAGTCGCCATTGAACAACTGAACAGTTACGAGTTACTGCTTCTAAAATTTTAACGCAAAATTATACGAGGTAATGTTTTCTACAATTATAGTCGCAAACCAGTGGAAAAGTTAGTATTATTATTTTTCTAATAGATGGAAGCAAGTATTCTAAAGCGTTTCGTATCATAAAAGCAATTTCGTAAAAAATGTTATTTACGAGGTACTGCATTTTCACCCTCGATATGTCAAAAAATGCAATTTTTTTAAATGGAACTTCTTGTATATTTTGACGTCAATCGATAGCCAATCTTCTTCTGAACAAAAAACTTCTTATGCCCTACTATCCTAAAGTTAATAACAATGGAGATATACGCCTGTTCAAAATTAAATGTGCACTATTGTTAACTTGTTTATTATGGGAGCTACAACGTCGGTGAAATGGGCAAAGTAGTATTTTTTACGTGAATTACGGGGTAATTATAAAAAAAAAACAATTCTGTAAATGGTTTTTTACAGTTGTCTAAATGAGGAGATTTTATAGAATATGTAAATTGTATAAAGAAGAAATATGCAAACATACTACTATTCGGCAAATAAAAAATCTAAAGAAGTAATTAACATTGTATTGTAGTTTTCCCAATTGTAAATCTTTAGTGTTCACATAAAAAAATTTGAACTTTAATATTAAGTCTTAGTATGTGAAATTAATGTTTAACTAAAGTTGAAAAAAAATTAGGGGTTTTCTGGCTCTGAGATTGTTCACTTAGCGAGAAATAACACACTAAAAAATCTCAATCAAATCGTATTACTTAGTTTTCGAAAAATAGCACTTTTCGGATTTTGACAATTTCAAAAAACTCAATTTTCTAAATAAGTAAGATAAGATAAGATAAATTTATTAGTAATATTACAAATATTATTTGTTTTTACACGTTAAAATGTTTAATAATACACAGACTTATTTCTTACAATAACAGTTAATAAATAAAATTATAAAAACAGCCTATTTATTTTACAGATGCTAAGAATTTTTTAAACAACACTAACACTAACAAAATTTGTTACCTTAAGGTACCTATATCATTAAGGTTGCTTGTGAGGTATTCATCATGTGAGTAAAAAGCTCTCGACAATAGATATTCCTTTATTAGTTTTTTGAATTTTATAGCATCCAGGTTCTGAACCCTGGGTGGCAGTGCATTAAAGAACTTTAAACCAAAATAGCCAGCACCATCCCGGGTCCTCGAGAGTCGGTGAAATCGCGGGACTATGCTGTCTCCGTTTCTGGTAGAGTAGTTATGTATGTTTCTGTGGGTTTGATGACGGTGTAAGTTGTTCTTAGTATAGCAAAGACAGTGGTAAATGTACAAGGACGGTAAGGTTAAGATGTTGAATTGAACGAAATACATCCTGCAACATTTCTGATAGCCAATTCCAGCCATTACTCGTAGACATCTTCTCTGTAAACCAAATATTTTCTTAGCATGAGAAGAGTGTCCCCATACTAGAAGAGCATATGTAATATTAGAAGCAAAACATCCGTGATAAGCAGTTAAAACAGTTTTAAGGGAGACCGTCTTGGTCAGGTTCCTAATTAAGAAAATTATTTTTGATAGTTTCCTTCCAAGCTCTGCTATATGCTCAACCCAAGTCATTCCGGGATCAAGATAGACACCCAAGAATTTAACCGCTGATTGATTTTGATCCTGAACATGATTATTATTTCGAAGGGAAAAATACATGTTCTGGGTTTTACTACTATTTAAGCTGAGTTTGTTTGCGGTAAACCAGTTTTCGATTTTCATGTGGATGTCAGATATTGTGACTATGATAGATGGTGAGGGTTTGTATTGGAAGTAGACGGTAGTATCATCAGCAAATAATAACAGGTTTACATTGTCCACAGCATTTGTGAGGTCGTTCACATAGATTAAGAAAAGGGTTGGTCCCAGTACCGACCCCTGAGGAATGCCATGTTCCAAGGTTGCCCGATTAGAAACACCACCCTTGTATACCACAAATTGCTGACGATTATCAAGATAGGATCTAATCAAAGCTACACTGCTAGGTTTAAAGTTGTAAAAAGATAATTTGTCTAACAGTATAGGGTGAGAAACGCAATCGAATGCCTTTGTGAGGTCAAAGAATGATGCATACGTATCACAGCCCGCCTCAAAACCTTCATATATATTTGATGACAAGGAGCTTATAGCAAGTGTGGTAGATTTTTTACTGCGGAAGCCAAACTGGCTTTGGAAAAAAAGGTTGTTTGATTCAAAATAGTTTTTAATTTGAATGTTGAGAATTTTTTCAAAAATTTTTGAAAATATAGGAAGCAGAGATATGGGTCTGTAATTCGTTGCATCATCCCTGGACCCTTTGTTTTTATAGATAGGCACAACCCTGGCAGTTTTTAATACACATGGAAAGATACTGGACAATATGCAGAGATTTATTAGTTTCGTTAAGGGAGATAAGATAAGGTTTTTTAGTGTTTTTATTATTTTAACATTTAGCTCAAAACAGTCCCTGCATTCGCTGTTTTTTAGATCGTCAATGCATTTTCTTACTTCATTAAAACCAACCGTTTGAAATGTGAAATGTAGATCTTGATTTAAATTATTTTTAATGTATTCTTTAAATTTATTTGGAGAGCAGGGCAATGTAGATAGAATTTCCTCAGCAATGTTGGAGAAATAAGAATTTAGGGTGTTTGCAGTTAGAACATTGGAGCACTCCACAGAGGAGCTTGTTGATGGTTTCTTTATAATGTTCCACATAGCTGTTTGTGGATTTGGAGATTGTGCAATGAAGAGATCATGCGCATCTTTTTTTGCTTTGGAAATTTCCTGTCTATAGAGTTTTTTATACTCATTCACCATGTTTTTGGGCACAACAGTAGGATTAGCTTTGTTAATGTCAGACAAAGTTTTTAGTCTGTCTCTCATATCTGCCAAAGTGGCATTAAACCAATTTACAGACGTTTTCCGGCAATCATTCAGAACAACCACTTTGGACTTTGTTGGCAAAGAAATACTGGCAGCTGATTGAATTAAATCAATGAATTTTTTAAACTTAGAATCAAGGCTAAATTTCTCGTCATCAACAAAATCCCAACTGGCTTGTTCAATCATATTATATAGTGAAAAAAGGCCCTCATTAGTAATAGGTCTATAAGTTATACGGGTTTTAGAGAATCTGGTTTCACTTCCATATTTAAAGATTATGCCATCATGATCAGAGAATAGTGAAAAATCACATCTAGTAGTGGAGTATCCTCCCACGATGTTGGTGAAAACATTGTCAATGCATGCATTTTTACGTGTGCAAAAATTTACAGTTGCATGAAGACCAAAGGAGAAGAATAAATTACAGATTTCAGAAGCTTTACGATCATTAGTGGAGAAGTAAACATTGAAGTCGCCTGTAATGATGGTTTTAATTTTAAGATTTAACTTACTCATTACAGTCGATAGAATTTCAAGAAACCTCATAAAGTTTCCGTTAGGTGATCGGTAAATTGTAACAACCTGGGTTTTAAGTTGAGTCAGTGATACACCAGTAACTTCACAGTGGACTTCCTCTGAAAATTTAGAAATGTTTAGATCACAACAGTTTAAATTATCTCTAACATAAATCGCCACACCACCATGGCCCACAAGTGACCGACAGAAACCAGAGACAGAGCGATAGCCCTCAATTCCAGTCACCGGTAGCTCGTCATGCGTCAGCCAGTGCTCATTGATACATAGAACTTGCATTTTTTTTTCTCTGAGGAATACCTCAAGGTCCAAAGTTTTGTTTCGCAAACTCTGAATATTAACATGAAAGATATTTACATTACTTTGATTTAAATTACAGTGTTTATTAGTATTATAAAACCCATCAGACTTCACATTCTTCTCTAAGCTCTTAAAGTTTGATGGCGTTGCAGATTCATAAAATGGTTAACGGTGATTCCAACTGGCCATAGTTTCGGGTCCATGATTTTATTCTTTTGTGCCTCAGGAACACCTAGTTTAAAGGAACTCATCTGATTGTCCTTTTTAGTTTTCATTTTCTCACATAAACAATCACTGACCACGTTGCGGTTTTTTAGGAAACTACTGATGCTTTCAGGTTCAGTTGTTGGCGAGAAACCAGATAAAAATATCCAATGCTTTCTTTGGGCGACTATCAGTTCACCTAGTTCATTGCTGGAACCTTTTATAGGGCCAGGTCGGTATGTTGAGGGTTTATCGCGGTTTCTTCTATGTTGAACTGTTTTCCACTCATCGTTATCCCCTGTTTTAGGTTTTTGAAATAGTGGTATCCTCTTATCTTCATGATTTGTTCCCACTATCTTCTGGTTTATATGTCGTCGATGAGTTGCAGTTTTCCCTCCCTCATTGTTCACACTTTTAGTGGTGCTAGGTTTTCCACTATTAATGCCGATCATGTCGTCACATTTTTTACGGTTCACTACTTGCTTTACTGCAGTATCTTCATGATTTAGTAACGATTTAACAGTGTTTGGGCTTTGGTGATCCATATTTATGGAAGTTTCTGCATTTTGATCTAAGCTTATTATTGAATTCATCACTGCTGTTTGGTTCTTCTCCATGCATTTTTTAGTCACAAATTTTATTGCATCTGAGAACTGTTTTGGTGTCACTACATTAGTTTTTCCCAGATTTAATTTTTGTTTAGGAGTCTCTGACTTTTTATTAGGCAATGAACTTGAACTTGAACTTGGTTCACCATTTGCAGATGTTTTCTTTATTTGAGGTTTTAGTTTTTGATTGATATCAGTTGCTGTTGATTTGTTAACATTAGTAAATTTTCTGATTTCCTGCAATTTGTTTATTTCAGTTCTGAGGTTATTTATCTCCTCAGTTAATGCTGTGAAACTATCAACCACTGTTGCTTTTACTGATATTATATCATCTAGCGTTTTTGCATTTAATCTACTGATTGTGCTTTTCAGGTTACAATTTTCACTTTCTAGTTGTTGAATTTGGTATTTAAATTGTTGTAAATAATCTTTTAAATCTGTGTTCGATTCCTTGAATATTTTGTTTTCCCAGTTAATTGATTTTTCAATTAACGAGTCTTTGATTGTGTCAAAATCTTCCTCACTTTCAACATTTTCGGCTGAAAAATTTTGTTTTTCACAACACTTTTTTGTAGATTTCGTAGAACAACTGGTGTGGTACACAGATTTGCAACTAACACAGGTTACTTTTTTATTTACTGCTGGTTTACTACAGAATTTGCAGAGGTCAATTGAACACAATGCTACACCTTCTGCCATCTTGAATGTAAGAATCACTCGGTATATATGATAGAGGCTAAATAGGTTTTTAGACAAGCACAAATTATTGACCTAAAAAGTTTTCTTTCAACTGTAGTCAATTTAATTTTGTATGATGTAAACCATTTTCTATGTCTTTATTATCCTTTACAAAAGTCCTGTAATTCGTCAGGCTATATTTCTTTAAAAATCCACTTTCTTTAATTTTTCGTTTTTTACTGATAACAAGGGAACTATTAGTCCTATAACGTTACGCTTGTGCTTAAATTTAAGCTAAATAACTGCTATATAGTTTCATTTTCTCGTAGGATGAGTATTTTAGCCGATACTCTGCTCGGAAGACGGCTAAAACTACAATTTCGAACTTTTTGGGAAAAATGGCCAATTTTTGAAGTGCTGTATCTCGGGACGTACTGGACCTATGAAGCTGCTGTTACACTCAAATTATAGCAAATTTTGTCTACTTTAATAGTGTATAGGTCGACTTTTTCCGTAGGATGCACATTTTAGAAATAATAAGCCAAAAACTGAAAAAAGTCTGAAAAGGAAGAGGTTTTTAGAGCACCACGCAGTTAGCACAGGTCTTTCGAAGCTGCAAACTTGGTTTTACACTATTGGTATCTATCCTAACAACATCCCAAAAAATCAGAACTGTGCAATTTTTTGCGACCTAACGCGATTTTTTTTGTCTACGGTGACTGGCCTACTTTGCACTTTGCCAACAAGTTGGAGAAACAATTTTGATAAAGTTAAATTTCAACTCAAAATGTCATTGGTAACCTCAAAGTTTTAAACAAAGTATTCACAATTACCTTGTCTTTGCTTTCCACAGTGACATAGTAGATGTGCTTCTGGTTGAGCTTCATGCGGCTGACATACTCACTAAGCGAGCAACTCTCGTCCTCGCTTGCAGAAGTGTGATAATGCAGGTCTGAGAGCTCGGCCCAATTTTGCGAGTCTTCATGAATACCAAGCTTCAAATTCTTAGAGAACTGGTCATAGAAATTCTTGTAGCCTTCCTTGTCGTCTGTGAGTTCATCAAACAGCTCCAATTGATATTGAAATTCATAGCGAATGTTGTTCAAGGCATCAGAGGAGTTGGAGTTCAATTCTCGAAGAAATATTTCCTCGTTTGAGTAAAGGGTGTTCACGAACCTTATCAACTGAGCGATTTCGGCCTAGAAGGCGAAAGTTTTGACTTCCCCGCTCTGTTCTTCACGTAACTGAAAGGACACGCCGGTATTAGCCACATGGTAACATAGAATTTTGCAAATTGTGCAGACTCTACTAAAATGTACGCCATGTAATTACAAGCAAGCTCTAAATACATACCTTGAACATTTAAATGTTTATATGCAGTTGCAATCGCCAAATCACACTTTCACCAGTTCAAGCGTCTCTTCGAGCGTTTGATTTTTAATTGTTCGTGCACCGTCAGTTGTTTATATAGCCTAAGCCTACTGAATGTAATTATAACTCAAAATTTTAAACATCTACTTAATCGATATTTATGAATTAATAACCGAAAATTTAAGGTCGTAGAAAAAATATTGTATGCAAACTCGTGCTAAAAGTGTTATTGCACTCGACATGTTATGAAACTCAGCCTTCGGCTTCGTTTCATAATCTTCATGTCTCGTGCATAAACGTCCACTTTTAGCACTTGTTGCATAAATAGCTATTATATGGTTTATGGCAAAACATTTATAATAAAATATTCAGGGATTATATATTTCGCCTGCATAAAGTTAAATCGGTTACACTGTGTAGTGTGTACCTACCATAATTCAATTTTTACTTTCCCATACCCATAGGTATAGGGAAGTATTGGAATCATGAAAATTTTGGAAATCGAGATTTTCACAGAAATATCCGTTTTGGGACTCTAGGAACCCAAAAAAGTGGTTTTTAAAAAATGTCTTGTCTGTGTGTGGGTGTGTGTGTGGGTGTTTGTGTGGGTGTGTGTGTGTGTGGGTGGGTGACGCTCCTACAGCCGAAAGTATTGCTCCGATTTTTATGCGCTTTGGAATGCGGGGGTGTATCGAAAATTCATCGACAAAATAAGCTTTTCAAAAAAATCTGAAACCGGAAGCGGAAGTTACGCATGTTTTTTTGGTATCACTGTTTTCGTGATTAAAATTTTGAAAATTTTATCGCGGATAACGATAGAGGGTCATAAGACAAATCTGTTAGTTTTTTTCCGAACTCGTTAGGTTTAAAATGAAGGGCGCTAGGATTTTTTGAAAATTTTGAGTTTAACGCCCTATTACTCAAAAACGGATGAATCGATTCAATTGATTTTTGTTTTCTGAATAGTATATGAAGGCTAACATGAGGTGATATAAAAAGTGTTTTGAAAAATATTAAGGGGCCTAAATTACAAATTTTCAAAATTTTGGAAATTTTCTAAAAATCATTTCTCAAAAACTGCCCACAGGAATTTGTTTAAACTTCATACACTGATAGACCCCGAAAAGGGCTATCGATCTGTTTTTTAAAGAATCTCATGAATTATCTGTGGCGCCCTCTACGAAGCTTTGAAGTTTGAAAATTTAAACCCCTTTAATTAATAAACAAAACAAGATAGGTAGCTGGGGTTTTCACTGGATTGTTCAGTGCATAATGGAGCATATGAATATGCAAAAAAATATTACACTCGTGGATATATGTAAGCGCACCGGCCCCCTCCCCCCTCTATTTTTGAAAAATAATTTTTTTATTCTAACGGTTGTTATATTTTTGCGTCAAAGAATCTTTTTCCGCGAAAATAAAAAAATCGATTTTGTATGCCCTAGAAAATATAATTTCCAGGTACTTAGAAAATTTCACCTCGGTGCTACAGCCGTTTTGAATAAAATAACACATAAATAGCACAGTGGCGGCTTGTCCACTTGGCGCCATCTACAGAAGCTCGGTGGTCACGTTTTGAACTACACATCTTATAACATAAAATCGTAGCTTTCTTTGTTTGCGTGTAACTATGTTTGTTCGCTATCTCCTCCGAAGATACTGGACCGATTAAGTTGTACGATGGCTTAAAAGTTTGCTAATTTTCAGACTTATTTAATTAACTTCTCTAGGCAGCAGTATAATTTAATTAACTTCTCTAGGCAGCAGAGCGGAGCGCCTATAGCTGTATAGTATTAGCTCGGGTGCGCGCATTATTCAAACAGGAGAGTGTGGTTGTGCGGTAAGCGTGCTGGCCTATCACGCGGGAGCCCCGAGTTCGATCCCGTCGATGCATCTTTTTTTTAAATTTATATTAATGAATCTCTCTTAATTTTGCGAACCGAAACGTAGTTCGGGTGACTCACTAGTTCTTTTATATTTACCCGCAATTTACGTGAAAGTGTAAACGCTTATCACGGTGAAGACGTGAGTCATGGAGTTGAAATTTTGATATGTTGTAAAGACTGTTGAATAAAGACGATATGAACAGTTTCCAGTATGGGAAAGTCCAGGGAGGTAGTCACGTCCACTTTTTTTTCATTGCAAGTAATTACACAAGAAGTAATTTTTTGTGTGCCTCGCTCGGACTTGGCTGAATCACTTACGCTTGTCAGTCAAACGCATCCGGACTCGCCTCACAAAGTACCACTTTTACTCCTAACAACATAATATACTATTACATGACTATTTTGAAAAATTTATTGGTTTGATTGATTTGCAATATTTATTGACTGTGGTTTCGAAGGAAATGAGCTACTAATATCTCTGGATTTTTACAAAAGTATAATGCTTGTTTTGATTGAGACGACGTTAGCAAGCTGTCGCACGCAGCCTTGACTCATGGAGCGCCATAATCGTGGTATTTAAAGACAGAGTGAGTGTTAAAGTTTGGAAAGTGTACAGTCGGAAACCCAAGTGTAGAGGCGTAATAGTACGAAAAAACGTAAAGCGGAAAATTACAGCAAAAGCGTGGAAGGTCATTGTTGTTTAGGTCATTTTCGCGGACGCAAGGCATGGCGCACACCACACATCACGGCACGCGTCATATCAAAGTCACCAGAGATTGGTGCATTAAATGTATGTGAATAAACAGTTATAAACGACTGACAAGAAAGTAGGAAATTTCCATATAAAACACCGATAGGATAACGGCTAGATCGTGAACTTTTAGTGTGAAGACGCGCGAACACATAAAAACGACGTGCAAGTAAAACCTTTAAACTTAGCGCGCGAGCGGGAAAAATTTTTAACTTCAATAGTACGAAGCCTAAATGACTGATAATAAAACAACTGTATGGGAACAAATACATAGCGTCAGAAGTGAAGCAGAGCTAATTAGCAAAAGGAAGAGAGAAGAGAAAGCCCAAGAGAAAAGAAAAGAGGAAAAAACAGAAAGTGGAGTTTTTCAAGAGGAGTAAATTAACACACAAAAAGTGAACAACAGGAAAATAAGACAACCTGCGGCATGGAAAAGTTACAGGAGTTAAATACCTTTTAGATATGCAAACGTTTCAAATTATTTAAAATGATAACACTTGAGACTCTTTCAGGGTTTTGGGTTCGATTATCTAGTTGCTTTGTTATGAAAGTTTGATTTGCAAATATTTTTCAACTGTACAGTCGCGGAATTAAAAATCCGGGCACTTAATATGATTCAGTGTATATCTTACTTTACTTTACTTATCACGTTACCTGGTGAAAGTAATCAAAGTCAAAATAATTACTCGTATAATGACCTTTTTGGGACAGGGTTGGCTATGATTTTTTCTTTTCATGTTGGACTAACTGATTTGGTGATGTAGCAGATGCAACATTTTTTTTCTCTCAGTGTCTGTTCGACATTTTCTTGCCACCACATTGCCATATTTATTATTTCAATCACGGCCTGCTGAATTGTGTGATAAACGTCACTTTATACAGCCTGGGTATTTTTTTGAAATTCATTGTTGTTTCGACTTCTGAGAAATTGCTAATTTTGGCTGTTTTGGCGTCACATACCCACGATGACATTTAAATGACAGTTGGTGTCGAGAACAGTTTTTTAACAATTATTTTTTAACATGCAGTATGAATACAATAAGGACCTATTGTCTTGACTTTAATATAAATGTGAATCGTATAATCTAGGTATAGTATCGTGTACGTACATTTTAGAGATTTACAGTTTTAATATTTTTCTTGAGAGAGGTTTTGAACTCCAAGAATTCGTAGTAACTTAATCTGTCCGTGTAGCTCCTATGTTTTGCTAGAATTGGTCTTAGTAACTTATCAGGGATTATTATAGAAGTTTTATCTCTGTGATCCGTACAAATGAAAAACTCCGATGAGGCAAGTGGTTCAAGAAGTAGCGTAGTTATAATTTTAGATGGATTGCATTGTCCAGATAAATACAGAAGTATATTTAAAATTAGATCAACTAATTGATTTATTAAAGCTGTAAATCGTGTAGTAGGGTATTTCAACGTTCCCTAATTTTGTAAACGTATAAGAGCTAACAATGGATTTGAGGAAAAAGTGGTTAAACGAGATTCTAAGCAAATATTACAGTTAAGCCTTTCTTCAACTGTTCGTGCTACATATCCACCCAAAAATGCCACTGAAGCAGAAACAATTCCATATTCGAGGTGTATGGACACATTTTTCAGTTCATCTATTGCTTCTTTAGTATTTTCAGTTGCGATTACATGCGTTTTACGCAGAAAGGACATTAGTCGCCGACTTATGACCTTTTTGCAAGAAATTCGTTTTTCCCTGCGTGCGTCGGTCATTATGGGGTTTAGTTTGTATTCTGTGATTATTGCTGGTGGCAGTTGTTGTTTGTCTTCGAGGGTATTATAATAGTGTCAGTATCTACCTTGAGTTAAAAATGAGTGATATTCCTAGAAAAAGTGTTAGCTGAAATGCATATCTCAAAGAAGCAATATTGTGTATGAGAGAATATATCAAATCATTCCCTAAAAAAGTCATTCTGGTCGTGAAGTATATTACCTGGGTAGCAACTTAAATATTGAAAAAATGCACCAGCTCTTTAAAACTAGATATCCTGCATTCGATGTGGAGGCTGTGTAAAATATCTCTGATCTTCTGAACGAGTACCTACCTGTACATTATCATTTAAACGAACTATGATAAAATTTTGGAAAGGAAAGACAATAATCCAGCGTAATAATTTATAATAATTTACTACTTACCGACTTATTACTATTTTAGTGTTGAAATGTTATGTAGCAGATGTGAAACTCAACATGAAGTAAAATCAGCCAGCTATCCATTT
>CALNHX010013540.1:0-15573 GCA_940337035.1 Agriotes lineatus
AAAGACGTTCTCCTGCGTAGAATTACGTTGTGTGAGGTATTTGCCAAAATTACTTATGTCAAAGATTCTTTAAGTGTGGATCCAGATAATTTTCCCAACTTTTTCTTGAAGAGGTGTATTTACTCTATTTCCCTACCCTTACAGATAATTTACAACTTCTCAATAGAAAGTGCAGTCTTTCCAGAGCTGTGGAAACAAAGCTTTATTTTTCCAATTTTTAAGAGCGGAGAAGTTGGTGATTTTAAAAATTGTTCGATAGTTTATTTTATGACCAATTGAGCTGGGCTTGCTCAGGTATTATAAACTCAAAACAGCATGGTTTCTTTTCGAATCATTCAACAGTAACGAACCTGGTTTTGTATGAAACTGATGTACTAAGAGCTTTTGAGGCTGGGGTTCAAGTAGATTCTATCTACACGGACTTCTCCAAAGCCTTCGATAGAGTTAACTTTGATCTGTTGATAGCCAAGCTAAGAGCAACAGGGTTCTCCGAGTCACTTATTAACTGGTTAAGTAGTTTCCTAAGGGGTCGAACTCAACATGTAAAAATAAAAAATCATGTTTCAAATTCCTCCCACTCAGGTGTTCTGCAAGGGTCACACTGTGCGCCATTACTTTTTAACTTATTTGTCATTCTTCTGTTAGCTCCTTTGCTGATGACTTAAAAATCTCTAAGAGAATTAAATCTGATAATGACTCTCTGCTGTAGCAGAGTGATCTTGATTCCCTGTGGACTTGGTCTAGTCTGAATAAGCTACCGTAAAATATTCAGAAATGTCACTTTATTACCTTTTTCAAAGACGCTAAAAAATTTAACACTTCTTACCAAATTAATGACAACAAGCTATCCTATGTGAAGCAAGTCAGAGATCTAGGTATACTGCTCAATGAGAACTTTAATTTCTCTCATCATATTTTGAATACTGCCCAGAAGCATCTCAAGCTACTTGATTTCGTGACTTGAAACTGCCCTGATTTTTCAATCAATGTCATTAAGACCCTATACTGTACACTGGTGCGCCCTAATCTTGAGTATACAACGATAGTATGGTCTCCACAATATCAGGTTCATTGCGAAAAGTGAACCGAGACGCGTAGCGTACTCAACAGTAATGAAACACTTTTCACTTTCTCGGTATGTAATATACTATTGTTATTAGCACTAAGCTAGCGAAAATATACAAATCAACTTGTAACATAAAACAGGTGTCTACGGTACATAACTAACATAATGAAATACAGTCAAACCTCTATTTAACGAAGTCGTAAATTCGCCGAAAAAAATTTGTAATATAGAAAATTCGTTATTTAGAATAATTCGGTATATAATGTATGCACATATATCATGTATGTTTAATTGACCTGAAAAATGATTAAATAATTGAAATTGTAGTTTTATGTGAAGTTTAATGTACGTAATTATTAATACATACGTAGCTACATATCTATGTGCATAATATGTAACATAAACGTACATTATCTATGATTAAACACATAAGCTATTATACATAATGTACAAAGGAACATAAAAGCCGCACAGAAACATTAGGTATGTACTTACGAAAACATCAGATGTGGACTCTGTAATTTTTGGTTAAACTTTGCAATTAAACAATACACGTTTTCAAAAAATAGCTCGCACTGATTGAAAGATTTGAACAAACCCGCCGGATAGTGATGTAAATTACCCGGGTATTTATTTTTAGGGGTAAATACCCGGGGTATTTACTCGGGTAAATACCCAAAATGGGTATTTAAGCGGGTATTTATAGCCTCATTTACAAATATTATAAAGCTAATCTAATCAGTATAATTAATTGGTAAGTGAAGGTGCTCTATTCGAATTTTATAAAAATTTATAAGAAAATAACTGCACTGAGAACATTTACCGTCCAAAATACCGATGGGGCCGTAACTATTATACAGGTTACCTAAAATTGTACAAACAATGCAATTCCATGAGTTGGAAAAGGTTCAAATACTATTTGCCATAAGAGTAACCAAATGGAAAATGCAATAATTACTTTGGTAGCTAGGCAACAAGTAGCTATTGCACCTTGCACTTGTTGCCTAGCTACCAAAGTAAATATTGCATTTTCCATTTCAGTAACTCTTATGAGAAATAGTATTTGAAGATTTGAACTCTTTTCAACTCATGGAATTGCCATGTTCCGTATAATTTTAGGCAACCTGTATATAACATCAATGAGATAGCATGAATAAAAAACTATTCAGTGCTTGAATAAGAAAGAGATGAACATAGAAACAAATATTTGAGTAGGCTTGACGCTCATTTTAATTATGGCATATGTCAACAAAATATGCCTACTAAAATAACTTTTTTGGACGGTTATCTCTTTCTTAATCAAGTATTATGTGCTTTTTGTGCATGCTATCTCATTACTGTTATACATACTTATGGTCCTATCAGTATACAGCGTTGTTTATATAATTTTGTGATATTCTTTGCCTTATTAAGATTGTTTCTTAATGTGCCTATAAGTATATATTAATGTTAATAAATATAAGGATTATTTCTTCAATTTATTGTTGTGTTCCTTTTCAAAAATGGAAACAAGTCAGAAAATAATGTACAAACAATTTAAATTATCCCAATATCCAGAGTCAGAGCCATCACAATGTTTTTTGTAAATTCTAACAGGTGCAAATTATTTCGTCTAACTGTTTATTTCCACAAACTTCGGCAACCAATGTTTTTTCCCGATAAACGATTAATTTACCTGGGTGAATGCTTATTCAATGTTACATTTAAATTGTTATTTTACATAAAATATTCCAGTGCATTTATATGTAGGTTATTTATTAAGATAACATTATTATGTGAGTAAAAGTTAGCTTAGCTTTCTAAATATTACAAATTTGATAAATACCCAGTTTTTAGGTATTTACCCGAGGCAGGGGTAAATACCCAGGTAAATACCCATTTATAAATACCCTACCCACTGGGTATTTACCCGACCCACATCACTACCGCCGGAACATTTTCGCAATTTTGCAATGCACGACGGATGGTCTCAAATGCCTCAAAAGTTTCGCGGTCCGACGGCGCGGCATTTTCAATTCGCGGTACAAACTTAGCTTAACGCTGTGAAACAATTTGTTAAATTGAACAGTACAGTCTTTGAACGAATGCGGCATTACCGCCTAATGACCCCATCAATATTCTAGGAAAATTCCAAAACTGAAAATTGGTAAATGAGAATGAACCTTCTTGGAAACAACTCATTCAACTTAACAATACAGCCATTGAAGGAATGCAGCGTTACCGCCTAATCACCCCATTAGAGAGAATCTTCCTGGAATTCAAACTACCTGACAAGGGTTTATGACCCTAATTTTACTACGTTAAATAGAGATTGTGTTCGCCAAATAGAGAGAAATTTATATATAAATAATATCGGACATTGACGGTTCTAACCAAAATTTCGCTAAATAGACGTTCGTTGAATAGAGGTTTGACTGTATAACAGTTAAGTATAAAAAAAATTGCTAGTATTATTACTTTCACTAAGTGTAAGTGCGTGAATAAGATAAGATAAGATAAGATAAAGATAAATTTATTAGTAATATTACAAATATTATTTGTTTTTACACGTTAAAATGTTTAATAATACACAGACTTATTTCTTACAATAACAGTTAATAAATAAAATTATAAAAACAGCCTATTTATTTTACAGATGCTAAGAATTTTTTAAACAACACTAACACTAACAAAATTTGTTACCTTAAGGTACCTATATCATTAAGGTTGCTTGTGAGGTATTCATCATGTGAGTAAAAAGCTCTCGACAATAGATATTCCTTTATTAGTTTTTTGAATTTTATAGCATCCAGGTTCTGAACCCTGGGTGGCAGTGCATTAAAGAACTTTAAACCAAAATAGCCAGCACCATCCCGGGTCCTCGAGAGTCGGTGAAATCGCGGGACTATGCTGTCTCCGTTTCTGGTAGAGTAGTTATGTATGTTTCTGTGGGTTTGATGACGGTGTAAGTTGTTCTTAGTATAGCAAAGACAGTGGTAAATGTACAAGGACGGTAAGGTTAAGATGTTGAATTGAACGAAATACATCCTGCAACATTTCTGATAGCCAATTCCAGCCATTACTCGTAGACATCTTCTCTGTAAACCAAATATTTTCTTAGCATGAGAAGAGTGTCCCCATACTAGAAGAGCATATGTAATATTAGAAGCAAAACATCCGTGATAAGCAGTTAAAACAGTTTTAAGGGAGACCGTCTTGGTCAGGTTCCTAATTAAGAAAATTATTTTTGATAGTTTCCTTCCAAGCTCTGCTATATGCTCAACCCAAGTCATTCCGGGATCAAGATAGACACCCAAGAATTTAACCGCTGATTGATTTTGATCCTGAACATGATTATTATTTCGAAGGGAAAAATACATGTTCTGGGTTTTACTACTATTTAAGCTGAGTTTGTTTGCGGTAAACCAGTTTTCGATTTTCATGTGGATGTCAGATATTGTGACTATGATAGATGGTGAGGGTTTGTATTGGAAGTAGACGGTAGTATCATCAGCAAATAATAACAGGTTTATATTGTCCACAGCATTTGTGAGGTCGTTCACATAGATTAAGAAAAGGGTTGGTCCCAGTACCGACCCCTGAGGAATGCCATGTTCCAAGGTTGCCCGATTAGAAACACCACCCTTGTATACCACAAATTGCTGACGATTATCAAGATAGGATCTAATCAAAGCTACACTGCTAGGTTTAAAGTTGTAAAAAGATAATTTGTCTAACAGTATAGGGTGAGAAACGCAATCAAATGCCTTTGTGAGGTCAAAGAATGATGCATACGTATCACAGCCCGCCTCAAAACCTTCATATATATTTGATGACAAGGAGCTAATAGCAAGTGTGGTAGATTTTTTACTGCGGAAGCCAAACTGGCTTTGGAAAAAAAGGTTGTTTGATTCAAAATAGTTTTTAATTTGATTGTTGAGAATTTTTTCAAAAATTTTTGAAAATATAGGAAGCAGAGATATGGGTCTGTAATTCGTTGCATCATCCCTGGACCCTTTGTTTTTATAGATAGGCACAACCCTGGCAGTTTTTAATACACATGGAAAGATACTGGACAATATGCAGAGATTTATTAGTTTCGTTAAGGGAGATAAGATAAGGTTTGTTAAGTTGCTAGAAGTGTTTATTTGAAGGCATCCTACATAAGTAGATTATTATACAGGCAGACCTCACCGTTCGCGAGGGTTATGTTCCAGAAGAATGCCGCGAAGCGCAAAACCACGATGCGCAAGTAAACACATAAATGATAAAAACAGGGTTAGGTTTCATAAACTAGATTTATTTATACTATGCAACCTCAAAAAATTCAAAAATACATAAACGTGCATGTACAAACAAAAATTCCATTCGTAACATAAATCTGCCACTTGAATCTAGAGCTCGAATGTCCATTTGTTTATTCAAGTTATAATTTTACAATTTATTTCAGATCCAATTTAGTAATAACAGATTCAAAGAATTGGGCTCGATAAGTGTGTTTACAAGTTCGTGATAAATAATGTTATTTAGGTGGTCATGACATAAACCGCATACGTCTGCTTTATTTAGTTAGTGTGTGAAAGTTGAAGCAATTAACGTTGGCAATTCCATCCGCGAACGCGCGAACGACAAAGCAATCCGCGAACGGCAAAGAAAAGGGAGCACATAAGTGCCCTGCGTAAAATCAAATCAGCGAAATGCAAATCCGCGAACGCCAAGGTCTGTCTGTATTTACAAACATATTAAGAACAATGAGAGAAATTAAAAGTACAAACAGGCCCTTTGGCCCTTGCCAAATATTTTAGTTCTCCTCAAACTGCATAACAATGGCTAGTTCACGAAAAGTTTTGAATGCTCAAACGCGTGAAGTAGTGTACAATGTGTTTTAGTACTTTTTATCCAAGAAAGAAGAAGCAGAGATTCCCAAGAGTGTTAAAGAAAAAACACCTGAAGCAACAAAAAAATCCGTCAGAACAATAGAAAAGATTATGAAAGAAGCCAGTGCATCGTCGGAAGAAAATAATGGTATGACAAGATTAAAATCGCTCGAACAAAACATCCGAGAAAACAGATTTGAGAGATTATGAGAATTATGATATTCGGCAAATATTCTAAAATTTTCATAAAACAGAAGAACGCTGTGTCATTATTAAGGCTTTACGCGAAAAATTATTGACAGATCTAGGTTGGCGCGATTCAGTGTCTTCCTTGAAAATAATTGTTAAAAAAAATGGCGCTTAGATGGAAAAAAACGCAAAACAAAAAACTTTTAATAGAGAAGAACGATATTCATTCAAAAAGAATAGAATACCTCCAAAATATCAAATATCACCAAAGTGAAAATAAGCTGATTGTCTTTTTGGATGAAAGCTATATTCATAGAGGGCATACAAAATTAAGAAGTTGGAGCGGCAATAGCAACGAAGGGTCAGCGATTGATCATGATTCACTCAGGTGGCGAGATGGGTTTTATTCCAAACGGTTTATTTACATTTAAATTTGGGACAAAAGGTGCAGATTACCACTACGGTATGAACGGTACCAATTATGAGAGATGAGTAAAACAACGCCTTCTTCCAACCTTACCAAAGAATTCTGTAGTTGTTACAGACAATGCCCCGTATCATAATGAAATGATTGAATGGTTACATCAAAAAGGCATAATATTTTCGCCAAAGTTATATAAACTTCAATTATATGCAATCATGAAAGAACATAAAAATCATAACATAATTTATAAATTTGATACTCTACTACATAATCATGGACATGTCATATTACGTCTTCTGCCTTATTATCCGGAATTAAATCCAATCGAGTTGATGTGGGTAGAGATCAAAACTGAAGTAGCAGGGAAAAACGTTACGTTTAAATTTAATGATGTGGTACAGTTGACCGACCAGGCATTTAAAAATACATTCCAAGAAGACTGGAGCAGTCGATGTCAGAAAGTAATTGCCGTTAAAGACGAAATTGTTCAGAATGAAACGTTTTCGGACATACTGTAATGGTTTACTGCCAACAGCAATTCTGATTACCTAGTTCACGCAAGAATGAGTAAGTTCAAAAATGAGCACAGAATTAACTATTTCATTTATTGCAAGAAAGTCAGTAATTTTAAACTAATAAATGCACTTGATATGAGCAGCAGCAATCGTAATTTGAGTAAGAAAGGTTGGCATGAGATAAGAATTCAAAAGGGTTACGTTCATAGTTTCAGTCATAATTAATGTTTAGAATGGAAAATGCAGCTTGAATATGTAGCTGACAGGGTTTAGTTGAATAACGTCAAACAATGATATGAATTTTAAAATAATACAAGATGTTTTGTGAAGTACAGAAATTGCATGAGCGTTATAAGTATTAACGGTTTAAGTAAAGATTGCAAAGAGCAATAAGACGACCTATCGAAAGACACATAGTTGATACAGTGCTAAATAAACTCATGTGATTAAGTGCAATTAAAACTAAGTGATTAGAGAGCAAAGCACTACGAACAATTTCAAAGAAAAAGACATTTTAGTATTTAAGCAAGAACATTCTATCAAAACTATAGTCCATAAGTAGACATGTAAATCAAACCTTGTTTCTTATAAACAAATGTAAATCATTATCGCCAGGAAACGAGAATGTAAATTGTTTAAAAAAAAATAGAAGCTTGTAACATTTAGGCTGTGTGCAAGTTGAGCTTCCAGTTTTTACGAAATTATTAATAAAGCAAGTTATTTGTTAAGCCAAAATTGTGTTTTATCATAGTCACCAGTGTGTACAGCATCCTTGTGGCTAATATTCCCAGTGATAGCAGTTCCCAATAAAGTATAATCGGCCCAGCAAGATTTCACCAGAAGCGTGGCGAGGTCAGACTTTGGACAAGATATCGGGGAGTTCGAGAAATCAGCAACCAAGAATTGGGTGTGCTACGTTTGCAGGCAATCTTCAGGAGTGCCTGGGTGGAGAAATTTGGAGGAGAAAGTCGTCACCAAGCGTGTAATTACCGTGGCGTCTTCATTGTGCAAGCCAGTAGTGGAGCACCACTTTGAAAGGCAAATTTCCCATGAAGCAGTTGGGGCAGCCCCGTAGTATTTGGGGTTCTGCAAGTTTGGACATTTCCCGGGGGGTGAACGTGATTCCAGCGGCCCAGATCCGTTCAGATTTGAATAATTGAGATAGCGTCCCTTAGATTTGTGGTTTGGAGCCGATTTTGCAAGTTTTGCCGGAAATAGGACAAATGAAGATCGTGCGTCGATTTGCGTCATCTGAAACAAAACAGGTTAGCCGGAAGCCACGCCACATATTTAGCAGCATTTACCTGATGTGGTTTTTTCTTTTTCGGTGTTTGTAATTCAATTTACGCTAAATTTCGCGGGCGAACAAATCATTTTGTGTACACTAAATTTTGAGGTTATAGACCGGTCAAATACAAAGTCACTCATTTGCCATACTAGTTAAATTATCATATTTTACTGGAGCTAAGCCTTATATGGAGTTAATCATAAATGTGCAGGAAGACAGTGACAGTGATTACCAATTTAGTGACTTAAGTGACAGTGATAATGAAAGTGACACAAATACTTAGTTAATTAACTTATACCTACTTATTATAAAATTATGCATACACACTACGCCAAGTATTCAAACTGCGTAACCACATCTTCTGTGCGCACTGGCGCGCTCGCTTTCTACTGTGGACCCAGATGTAGGTAGGTAGGTTCATAACTGATGATTTGAAAAAATTCAATGTCCCATAGGAGTTCACCATGGCGATTCAAAATATTTTGATATATTTTTAATAGCTGTAAAAAGGTAGCCAAATCCACTTTGGAACTTAGCACTTTTTTATAGTTTGTAGAACCAGGTTAGTTTCTTGACAGGAGATGGAGCTTATTTTCGTTGTTATAAGATATAGCGTGAGATGGTCAGGCCAAACCACCTCGTTACAGACACTTTTTGCCTTCGTCAACCACTATCAATGAATACACTCTCATTGCTAAAAGTATATTGATTTAAAATTAATATTACAAAGTTTATATACAGAAAATGTGGGCCGTGTTTTTAACCCACTATTAAAAATTACAATCGCATGCATTTAGATAGCGTAATCATATACACATTATTGTTTGTAACCCGACCTACTATCGCGCAAACTGCACACCTTGTCAAAGCGTTCGCTGCGATACGTCGTAACCGACCTAGTGCATTTGATAAACTGCAAAGTCTGTTTGTAAACACGGAATTGACACGCTTTTTAATAGTTTTATAACCCACTTGCGTGTGTTTTCTATTTGCCCAATTTCACTTAGTTTTTACACTCTTAATGCTAAATCCATGTTTAAACAAAGTTTGAACAATAGCAAAGGCTTAAAAGATCTTTTTGAAAAGAGTACATTAATTTTTAATTAAGAGAAGACACACAGTTTTAGTAATAAACACCCGTTACTATGAAGATTAATTAAATAAAAATACCACTGACAAATTTAAATATTTTATTTATATTCCAAAAAAAAACTGCATTACCAACACATAAAAATAAAAATTATTATGTTGCAAACGCACCAAAAAAGTTTGTAATAAATTTTGTGAACAGATAATCTTTTTTTTTTTAGTTGCTGCAATGTGCTACACTGAAGATTCTCTGCTGATGACAAGCGATACAGACTATAAAACTAAGAAAAGGCTCTATGAAAAACTGGGTGATGGCTCATGCAGCCTGAAAAACTACTCGAACGCCATAGAATATTACCAGAAAATGTTAGAAGCAGCCCAGAGCAATGGCGACTCTGGCCTGGACCTCAGTCCGTGCTATATTAGCTTAGCTGAAACCTATCGTGATAATGAGCAGTTTGACATGGCCATCAAGTTTTTCAAGAAGGAATATAACATCTCCAAGATCAACCCTAAAGACGGTGTGAACACGCTTCTGAACATTGCGGATTGCATGGAAGCAGCTGCAAACGACTTTTTTGAAATTGAAAGTATATACAACCAAGCAAGGGGTGACTGTGTGTCAGCTGGAGACAAGCACATGGAGTGTAGAGTTCTGTCGAGGTATATAACTGCGCTGCGGAAAAGGGAACGATTCTCGCAAGCTACACAGCTCGAACGGGAATTCAGCAGAATTGGCTTAGCTGCTCCAGACTCTGATAGCGAGCACTCCCAAGAGCAAGCCACACCTGATATTGGAGATGACATATCCATTAACGATATAACAGGTAAGGTATTAATGTACAGTGGGTAACACGGTTTATGCATAGCATTTAACCGATTATTGACATAGCAGTGCTGCACATGAACCGTGTTACATCCTGAAATGAAATATTTTTAATTGAGACAGTAATTTGCAATATATTGTTAGATGTTTCTGATGAAAGCGATACAGAGAGTAGCAGTAAACCTAGAGCTGCTCGAAAACGTTCAAAGGGGCTGGTTGTTAAACGAAACAATAAAGGAGAGACACAGCTGCATACTGCCTGCATTGCCGGAAATGCTGCTCTTGTAAGACGCTTGCTGGATCAAGGTCATCCTGTTAATGTGAGGGACAATTGTGGCTGGCTCCCCATTCATGAAGCTTGCATTTGTGGACATCTCGGAATTGTGGAAATGCTAATCGAGAAGGGTGCTTCCATTAATGACAGGGGAGGAACCCTTTGCAATGGTAATAGTGGGTCTTGATTACATTATTGGAAAATTGGCAATTCAGATTTGATTTTCCTATGCTATTAGATAAATGAGAGTTCAGATATTTAGATTTAGTAAAAAGTTATTATTGTTGTATCACTTCGAATCGCAAAGATCTTGCTGTATTTACAGATAAAAGATTATAATTGCAAATAGTGGGAAGACCTGGCAAGGTGTGTTAGTGTGCAAACATATAATTGTATTGCCGCTAACACAAAATTCAGACTTTTGACTTAAAAGCGCGAAAAATTATTTTTTGTTAACAAGCAATGATTCTTAAGTCACTGGGTTACACTCACATTAATAAAAATAAAAAATATGTTGTGGGTAACAACAACACTCCACATATACAAATCATTGCCCATTGCTAACAGTCAAAAATCTCGGATGTCAAGACAAAGCTCTTGCCCCACTCGTGTTTATATTTACTCTGAGAGTCCTCCTGACTCGCATGTCAGCTTAATTGAAACTTCTCTGTCATCAGAGCTTATCAATCACTTGTGCCTCTTGCTGATTTCTAAGCAAACCTCCTGCTGGTATAAGACGGTCATCAAATCCACCTGAAGTTTCTCTTCTAGGATTTATGGACTGCATCCTTACAATTACATGCCCGTTACAATTCTCATTTGACAGCAATATATTCTTTTTTAACTAATCATACTATTTAATATTTGTAATTGCAATTAATTGTACCCCTCTATTATGCAATGATTGATTGTCGTTGTGATTACTGATCATTATAAAAAAAATTACGTAAATTTGGAGGTAGGGGATAGGTTGAACTCCAAATGGGTTTTTTTTTTAGTATAATAATTGAAAATTCGAATATAACTGGGTAGAAATGGAGTTTCAGACGGATGGAGATGACTGCAATGTCGAGGGGTAGGGAATTAATCAAATGGCCATGGCAGTAGGAACTAGTCGTACACTAAACGCTTGAACTCATTTTTTTCAGATCATATTCCTTACTAATTTGATAAATATGGAAGGGTCTTTAGCAATTTTCTCTTAAATGGAAGTTTTAGATTTTGTCCAATTTTGGGCGAGTTTTTGGGGTACAAGCTAAAATCAACTTTTACGACAATGGCACTCGGTACACTACGGGGCAAATATGCTAGATAGAAGAATTCGCCTTAGTCATGCCTCAACGGTTGTGTAACAAAATAGTTGTCCGACTACACTCAGGGAGGTGGGCGTGGTTCTATCTGACGAGGCTGTTAATTAGGGCGATCAATTAGGGTGATCATACTCGAGGCAAGTAAAAAGAAAGGGGTATCAGTGTAACGTTTGTATCTTATTAATTATTATTGCTCATTCTTTACTGGCTCGCTTAATTATAAGCTTTGATACTAAACTTTACTAACAGGTAGTCAAAAGCTTCGCTTTTGATACAAGGGCACTGTAGAAGGTTTCTGGTGGCTGGAAAATAGCGTTCCAACAGGTGAGTTAAGCTCTTAATTTTCGTAAGTAACTTCTATGACCTTGCGCGTCATGATACAAGGGCGACAGGTAGCGGGTTCAGAAAGTGAGAAAGTAAAGAGGAAACTCCAGGTGTCTATTCGACAGGCCACAGTGAGTTTCAACGGGAAATTCGTTATTTATAGGAAATACTGGTCTCAGGAATCAAGTGTCAGGTCGGACAGGATCAGGGTTTAGGCCCAAGAGGGCCTGGAGCGGAAAGCTCCAGGTTGGAGCAGTTGCTGGTTCGGATCGGTAGACGCAAGTCTCTCTAGCCACCTGGGTTTCCTGGTTTTATACCTTTCTAGGCCTTCTTATCTAGGCTGGAGTTTGGTCAGGGATGCGTGGAACTCGGCCTGTCGTGTACTTGCGCACAGCGAGGCTTAATTTGAATTATCTTCTTTCGTGCGTCTTGGAGATGCAATTGCCTGATTGTGGCGATTTTTAGCGACGTCCAAATTAGCACGCATTACAATGTGTAGAAATACTAATTTCGGCCGGCGCTAACGTCACATTAGGGCGCCGCGGGCTTGAATTGGGGTGGGGACAATATTTATGCAAGACCCTGTATAAGCCCAAAGTCCAGGGCTTGCAATTACGTCAGTGTTTCTGAGCGGCGTTTCCAGCTGGCTCAGAGACTTACCTTCAGCAGTTAAACAGCTCCCATTGCTCCACCTTACATTGATCTTTACAACTAGAGAAAAACACAAATTTGACACAGGACGCATGCACATGTCGTAAAGAAACAAAGATAATTTTGAATATGCGTGGTTAAAATAAACAAAATGAGTGTATGGGTACACCTCAAGTAGTAATTCCTTAAATTATACGGGGTTAGTAAGGTTAGATAAAAACACGGTCATCACTAGATTACAATAGGACCAAGGGCGTGTCTGTACAATGAACGCCGTGCACTGTGAAAGGGGATGCTGCACTATTCTAACGTAACACTAGATTAAAACTAATTTAACAATACCTGGTGGTTAAACAACGAGCATGCTGTTGATGTCCAGTTGGAGAGCTGTCGTACAGGGACGCTGAGACAGGCTGTCAAAATGGACAATGTCTATAGTCAGCAATATCACAAGGCGGGAAGTTTGCGATCAGAAATGTTCCTGGGGGTTTGACCACTCAACACAACGGGAAAGCGGACAGATCCTTGCACGGGGACAAAGACTAGGTATCTCAAGACGGTTTCTTTTTAAAATGACAGGATACAACAAACCGAATGATACAATTTACACTGCTCCACAACACATTTGATCACATCCCCGTAGGGTTTACGGTACTTTCTGTACCACTCGCGTCAAACCTCAAAACGTTTTTGAAGGCACCCACAGCGAGCTCCAATGGCCTAGCTGTGGAGGCCGCTTACACAGAACAATTCGGCTTGGCTACGTGAGGTCAACTGCCACGAGAAAAAATATACGCTACAGGAATTTGGGGCGGGGGGGGGGGACGCAGCTGCAGGAACATATGGTGAACTGTCTGGATAGATGGCAATGGGGTGAGGCTAATACGTTTGCGCTCTCTCTTTCACTCAAACAACTGATTCATTCTAACGCCGCTTTCTGGCAGCTCCTTTTGAGCTAAGTAAAGGTTCGCCGTAGAATCAGACATAGACTATATTGACGTCCGGGGAAGTGGTTGCAGGTAGACACTGGATTTGAAATGCGCTCTACGAGACCGAGCAGTTTGAATTCGGAAAGGAAACTTGGGATTTTCGCCTGGCCTTAATACAAGGAGAAGACAGGAAATTTTGACATAAAAAAAATCTGTTAGTATTTGATAACCTTTCATATTGGATCATCGTTTCCTTTCTAAAATACACCTTACATCCCATCTGGAAAACTCCTTTCTGAAAAATCTGTTTTCTCCTATTTTACTGATGTCTTAAGATTTTCAAACAGATTAGAAAAAACAAATGCTACCTATTTTTGTTGCATTTTGCTTTTCTCACGGCTGGCAACCCAAAGTATGAAGCTATCTGTCAGTAAAGAGTTCTTGCCAGCAAACTTTCTGTTTCTAACACACATCTCCAAGCCTGTGAGGACTCCTATTCAGGCCATGGGCATGTTTATCCAAGTAGATGGGAATCAATTCCTTTCAGATATGTCATGCTACTAGGTAGGGTGTAACTTGCCATATGGTAATTACTGCGCTTAATTTCAAAGATTTTAACGTTCAACACTGTAAGAGCTCATATCACTGTAATTCTTTCAGTCTTCCGACTCTTCATTTTCAAGATATGTTGAATTGAGTATTTCTGAATTTCCTCCGCCTTGCCTTTTTGATGTATGACCTTCAAAAACCCGTAATAGGGTCAGAAAACAGAAATGGGCGGGGGGGGGGGGTAGACCTGAGACCTGAACACTGGAAATGAGAAATGAAACAAGCCTCTAATAATGTGGAAATTGAACCAATTTTTAGTTTTTGCAGAACTCTAAAATTGTCCTTTTGACAATGTGCTGCTGCCATAGAAGAATAGTATAAGTATCCACTACCCTTCTAATGTGTTTCACTTCGACCAATGATGTTTAGATTTTTAGTTTCACATTCAATAATATCTAATTTCCCAGGATTTAATACAAAACCCTGAATATTCCAAGTTGTTATTTTTGGTACCGAAAAATAAAGAAGAAGAGAAAAAAGGCAACATGATGAAAATAGGGTACAAAAAATGTGGATCAATAATAAACTCTTTAATTGGAGCCCCAAAGAAGGCAAGTTGGAGGAGGCTACAATATCAAAAAACTTAGATACGAAGGACGGGAAAAAATATGAGGACTTAGGCAATGAAAAAGGGAAAGAAGAAAACTACAAGAAAAAAACAAACAAAAATAAATTAATGTTTGGAAAATGGAATATGAGAACGTTTGTTACAGTATCAAATTGACTTATCGACACTCACGACTGTGGGAGTACCAAATAACTAGACAAGTCCGCAAAATGTGCACGCTCACTCTGAAAATCGTAAGAAACAGGCTCAAGGCCTCGGCTCAAATGCGCTCAGGGAGATGGGCGTGGTTAAAAACAGGACGTCACAGGGCAAGCGTGTCGAGGTATATATATAGGGTGTTATCAAATAAATGGGCGCCACAAGATCCTGATCAGTAGACCCACGTTCAACCAGACCTTGAGGGTCAAACGGGCCGAGAAATACTCGAATAACTATCTCTAGAAGCCACAGCACAGCGACAAACACGACAACCTACCTGCAATGCTCATCCGCCAGGTCCGGGCCCCACTTTACATTGATCGTAACATAGTGACTCGGTCACCCTGTAAACAAACATGTACAAGACACAAAGAGAAAATCATAAGACAATACTATTAATACATCTATTGGGCCACTTTACATGGCCTAACTTCAACTTACAGTGGTACCGACGTAA
>CALNHX010013541.1:0-15572 GCA_940337035.1 Agriotes lineatus
GTTAATATCCTTGTGTGCTTACATAACTCGTGCTACGCACTCGTTTGTAACTTACACACACGTATATTAATGATACTGTTATCCCACTTGTATAGTAAATAACTATTATATGTAAATAACTTTTATTTGTTCCTCACTTGTAAACATCAATTTATCAAGTCACTGTATTCACCTTGAAAATGTTTCTTAACTGGCTAGCCAGTAAAAAATTTACTAGCTAGCCAGTTATATTTTACAAGCGTGCTCATAGATAAATGATAGCGTGCAAAGCCAGAGTTGTCTTCCTTAGTATGTGTCATATTGATGAATTTAGTTGCCTGTCAGTTTGACATTTTGAATAAATGGTAAAGTTCTAGTTATTTACAAGTGAGAAACAAATAAAATATTCAACAAAACACACCAGGTAACCATTTTTACTGGCTCAAGGATATGACAGGCTCGCCTAACGGCTCGCCAGTCATCCCAATCCTATCGCCAGTAAAAACTGTTTTACCTGGCTTGTAATGTTAAATACTATAGTCGTGTTCAGTTCAAACATCATGCTAAATGAAATGATTAAGGACTGTCGAAATTGTTTAATTTCATGTTTTTTGATACATTTTACTAAAATATAAAATTACAAAAAACATGCCTAAGGTCTTCGCCTGGAATTAACAAGATTATTTAGTTATGCAAAAAATAGCTACATGAAAATAACTACTTCAGTTCAATTTACCGATTAGTGACTAATAAATTTAGGCCACACTTCATACTCGTAGATTTAATTAAAAATTCTTATGTTGGCAACATGAGTTTGACAAAAAATTATGACAGCTTGTAATTGATTTAATGCATATATATAATACACATATATTGCTAGTAGGGCCTCGGAATGCCGGAAAACATTACGGCGCCGAGATAGTCTCACTTAGAGTATAACGCGTCTCCTGCGCATGCGTGGGAATTCGACCTCTGCCTTTAAAAGCAAATTTGATCACATCCCCATTGGGCGGACGACGCCGCCGCCCTTGCGCACCGCTCACCGTTATACATTGTGAGTTGGTTGTCTGTCTCACTTCCTTCGTGAGCTTTCCACTCATAGCCGCTAGCAATATAGTAAGTATTAGATATATGATTTGATGTTGATGTGAGGTTAAATTCCCCATTTGAATAACAGAGTTCCACTATAATTGTATAACAATAGTATTAGTAATATTTCTAGCCTTATTCGAATCTTACAATGGATGACGAAGCTGAAACATATAAATTGTGGAGAATAAGGAAAACCGTAATGCAGGTACGAACCCCTAACCTAACATTTACATTTTGTAACCTACATCTTCAAACATTTACATTTATTTGTCCAGCTATGCCACGATCGCGGTTATTTAGTAACCCAAGACGAATTGGACCAGACACTGGAACAATTTAAAGAGCAATTTGGGGACAAGCCAAGGTAATCACCTGCATATAAACGCGCGTAACCTACTCTATAGTTCCTATTAACTCTCCAGCGAAAAGCGACCGTCACGGAGCGACCTGATCGTGCTCGTAGCCCACAACGACGACCCCACTGACCAGATGTTCGTATTCTTTCCTGATGAACCGAAAATTGGCATCAAGACGATCAAAACTTATTGCCAACGCATGCAGGATGAAAACATTCATCGAGCCATCATTGTGGTGCAGCAGGGTATGACGCCCTCAGCCAAGCAGTCATTGGTGGACATGGCACCCAAGTACATTCTTGAGCAATTTTTGGAATCTGAGTTGTTGATTAATATAACGGAGCACGAATTGGTGCCCGAGCACGTGGTGATGACGTCTGAGGAAAAGCAGGAGTTGCTTGCACGATAGTATCCTTTTTGAGTTATGTTTTTTAAATAGTATCTATGAATGTTTAAAATGTTGCGATAAATTAGTTTCCCTTAACAATTGTACAGCAAGTTAAAAGAAAATATGTTAATGAGAATACAGGCCGGTGACCCAGTAGCTAGATATTTTGGACTTAAAAGAGGACAGGTACAGGTTGCTATTTTATAATGTCTTAAGTACGAAATTTTATTGTTTTTGTTTTTGCAGGTGGTAAAAATCATTCGTCCATCAGAAACGGCAGGACGTTATATCTCCTATAGATTAGTATGCTAAAATTAAGATTTGTGTTTACTACATTAGTATAGTCTAAAGATAAATAAGTTTGTATCTTAAAGCTATTTTTATATTATTTAAAGGTTATAATAAAAAAATGTGTCAATAATGGATTCTGTCTGATATCTTTTTTCAGTATTTAATTTGTCACTACTACTGCTCAAATTTATAAAAAATCAGGCAAATATTGTTATAATTGGTAAATAAGTGATGTAATCAAATCAGAGTTACAGTTGCAGGCATGCAGATTGATCAAAAGAGAAGAAATATAAAGAATGACAATGGAACACGTTAACGCAATTTTAATCGATTTTCAACTTTTTGTTTATGTTGTAAAAAAATATGGTGTGAGACACTCACACAACTTCCTTTTACAGTGATCTTATAATTAGCCAAAAATTTGATTTTTAATTTTTAAGCATTTGTCAAAAATTACAAATTCTACAGAAACCGTACAAAATAAATGGTTAAAAAGACAAATTTTCGCCAAAATTTCAACCATAATTCAAAAATGTAACAATATACCGGGTATTCTATTTAAAATAACAAAATTGACAGCGCCTTTCAGTATAACCGGCTGTGATAACAGTCAAAATATTGTAGTTACAGTCACTTACACATAAAATCCATGGTCAAAGCTTCAGATTTTCAATTTAATTAGTTCTCTGTGATGTCCTATAGAACAGGAGTTAATAAAAAAAAAGAAAAATATTTTTAGAGTTATTCAACTGGAAAATTAGTTATCTTACATCAATACACATTAAAAATGTAATGTTGAAAAAAATTATAAGAGCCGTTTTTGAAAAAATTTTAAAAAAACTGAAAATTTACAAGAGTAAGCGCTATATTTTCAGTTATGTGATTTTCTTCGCATCTAGCAAAAACTTATACAATATGAAATTTCCACGTCATAGGTACCTCTTTTCGTTTCTGAGATATCTGTTCACACACACAGACTGACAGACAGACCAATGAACAAAAACATGTTTTTTGGGTTCAGGGGACTCTAAAACGTGAAGATCTGTTGAAAACTCAATTTCAAATTTTTGGGATGAATCCAATACTTCCTTTATTGTAAAAGGAAGTAAAATGTAAAAACCCAACATTAAACTGACAGCAAAGTGTAATTGGTTCTTTTCGACTTTTTATTAAGCTAGTTGAATATAATTTTTGTTTGGATGGTACTATCCAAGACAAAAAAAACTGTGACAGTGTTTTATTGTGAATGAGATTGCCTTAATATGTACGTAGTTACTAGGTTAATTTATGAAACCTTTTTGTGACGTGATAACAATTCATGCTGTTTATTGGGTATTTTACCACACGAACATTTTAAGGAACAATCTGTACTCGTTATGAACAAGGAAAACTCAGTGTTTTACTGGAACTGGAGAGTAACCAGTTTCCAGTAACAAAAGCTGAGTAATTCTTGTTCAGTTTTAATTTTAATTGTTAATTTGTTGATAACAAAAGCAAATTGTTTCTCAAAACGTAATTTTTTTACATTCTCATATCCATACATAGTATGTTAGACAAGGTGTTGCAAATGTAAAAAAAATTTAGCCTACCGTGCAATTTTTATTGAACTTAATGTTTTGAGGGCCCCTGAATCCATTGTGACCATTTTCAAAATGATGTCCGTATGTGTCTATGTAAACACCATTCCTCAACAATCTGATAAGTTAGCTTGACACGAGGGCATCATAGCAAAAGCTTAGATCTGTATCAAATTTTGAGTAAAAAAGAACAACTGGAAGTATTAGTACCTACTTTATTTGAATAGGTAACAATATTTGTTCATACAAACTGGGATTTAAAATAGAGGCATTTAGTTAAAATGAAACATAAGTATAATAAATAATCTAAAACACTAAGATATATGTTTCATATAAACTAAACATGTAGTGGTATGCAAACATAAAAATACTAAGATATGTAATTTAACTGCGACTGGAATATTGGAAGTATTAATACTTTACCTGAACCAATTACAGTATTTTGCTAAATAAATTAAGACTTTAAATATATATATTTAGTTGAAATCAACCACAAACATTAGAAATAATCTAAAATGCCAAGATATGTAAGTTTCCTGCAATTGGAGTACAGAAAATACTAGTTTACTTGAACAGGGATATGAGAATGTTGAGTGGAGACAAGCCACATTTTTTATTTTGTAGGTGCTAGGTAGTTATATTTAACTTGGTTATCAACTTGTTTAGACATTGCTATGAATCAAAATCGTTATAGTAAATGTACCTACTAATTGTTTTTAGGCCTCCTTTAAGCTGATCAAATAATGATGAAATCTCTATCAAGAGTTGTCTCAGTTTTTTTGTATTGGATAGTACATGTGGATTTATCTATCAAAAGTAAGATTTAGCCTTTTTGTTTAACGCCCCGGTCTCTTTTTCTATATTCCTCCACTGAAGCTACTGCCCAGCATATTATGTGGTTAAAGAGCATAGTCAGTGCATTACTCACAATAGCACACTATTTTGCTGGTAAATAAAAATCATGTTAAATCTTGAATCGTAACAGATAGGTATTTTACCGATTTGTTGATTTGTCAGAAGCAAACTATTGTAGGTAGTAGTTTAGGTCTGTAATATCATATTTACCTTAAAACTGACATGTATGGTTCAGTTATATGTTCATGCCTTTAGGAAGTGTTATAAATCTTATATAAAATATTTATACGTACTTACAATGAGGACACTTCAAACATAGTTAGAAGATATAAAAAGTGGCTTGGTACCGCACATTATGGCAATTATTCTGCATCTACATTAGAGAAGGCGTTGAAAGATATCAAAAATGCAGAAATTAAGTATACCTAGATGGGTTACTGATTTATACAACATTCCGGTTGTCACCATCTGCAATAAAATTAAAAAAGAGAATTCATCCCTTATATACTTCAGGCCCTACAGTTTTAATTGAAAAAGAACTCAGTCTTTCACTAGGCATTTAAAATGCTGCAGAATGGAGGTTTCCCCTCGCCAGAGGAAATATTATTGATGATAAATGAAAAAGGATCGACTGCTTCAGTGGTGTAAATTGGTTCCACAATTTTTAAAATGGCACAGACTTTGGCGGAAAATGTATGTCAGAATATCAAGCATTGTTACTGTAAATTATTATGAGGAGACCAAACTTTTCAAAACACAGGTAAAGCCAAAGTATTTAGTTTGCAAAAGGGGAACAAAATATGTTAACAGAATATTGGAATTAAGCAAATTGAGCACATCGATGATGGTCGTTGTTGTTGAATCAAGACAAGTTTTACCGCCATATTGCAATGGTCTTTAGCCCTCAAAGCAGCTCTGGTAGCAGTGCGAACAAATTAAATCAAAATAGAAAAGCACAGAGTTGATAGAATTCACGCATCTGTATAATTTTCACATAAGTTGTCAATATGAAATTACATGGACAAATTGAGCCATTATTATTGGAAATAAATTAAATAAGCTAGAAGGAAATGAAGCTTGATTGTCACAAGGGTGTGCAGTTCTTAAAGTAATTTAGTTAAAATTATGGCATTATTTAAAATATGCAGATAAAAAGCAAGTTCTTACAGAGAGCAATAATTAACTGTGTGTCGCAAATGAATTTGAACTAGAGTAAATAAAATAATAATTTCTTTGAGCAAATTAAACAAAGGTTAGAGAGGCCGAAGGCTTATGAAAGAATGGGGTAAAAGAACCCAAAGGCAGATTTAGAAGGCGATCATGAATTAAAAATGGATCAACAAGAATTCGAAAATAGCTGGATTTAAAATGTGTATTGGTTTGGGAGTACCTAAGTGAAAGCGGAACTTACATTGAACTCTAAAGTAGCTAAAGAGGAAATGAACGAAAGGAGGCAGTGCTCAGTGAAATGAGTGAACAAAAGGGCCTGTTAATTAGCGAAACGCGAGTGAAAATCAACGGACAATAACCATAAGCTTACAAATACAATTTTATAGAATTAAGTTTAATTGTAAAAATGTATTAAATTTAAGATTAAATTTGTAAAGATTTTGATTTGATACAGTTCGAATTTCCTGTTTAATTTTGGTAGATTGTTTTTTGTTTATAACGAACAAGAGGATATTAACAAATGAATAAAAATTGCTGGTCGACAGCTTAAATTGTGACTGGTGTTTAATTTCAATTTGCATGCCCTTTACATTAATTTACAGCCACAAAATTGCACCAAATTGTTTATAACGTGTCAGTGTTCGTGCACAAATAAAGGCAATAAAATCCTTCACCTAAAGTTAAATTCATCTTCGGCCATCGGTTCGTTCCTGACGACCGAGCTTCGACAAGTCATTTCGGGCCATTCGAGGACACCCAGGGGCAATATTGGAGTTCCTGCACTAGCAGCCGAGGCCTACGAGGACCATACCAGCATCGCACATCTGGCAACCGACCGCAAGAGAAGGTGTGAGCAATTTTCACCGGCGGAACCTCAACGGAGACCATCTGGGGAAAATTCAAAAGGTCAGTGGTGAAGCCAATTCTATTATTGTAAGCGTACAACTTACTGAGGGACCCAAAAGCTGCGCTGCGGAGCCGATATAAGCAGAATTCAGAACTTCAGAACGTTTTAAAACTGCTATAACCGCCATCAGAAAGCTGGGTTAGAAAATTTGAGATTCTTCCTAATTTACCGAAACAAAAGCCCAATTTTTGATCTGCAAAACAATTGCTAGAGCGATGCGTAGATTGAGCGCGATAATTCAACTCTTACCGAGTTCGTTTGCTCATTCGAATTGCAGTAAACAAACAATTTAACTTTCAAGCGACTTGCACTTAGTTAAATGTCTCTGTAGAACGTCAATTTAGACTGAGTTAGTTACAAAGTTATGGTAGAGCATTTGAACTACGAATTTCAGTGGCGTACAATTTTATTAACAAGAAGGAACCTCAGACCCGTAAAGATATTTGAATTTTTCATGCTTAATTCCGGTGCTAGCCAAATTACTAATTACGGATTGGTGAATTTGAAATAAAAGGGCAAAAGACGATTAACACTTGAATAGAACGAACCACGTAAATATTATTAGTCAGTCAAATATTGATTTTAAATAAGAACCAACGTAAACGAAAAGGTTTGTAGTGCTCTTTTGTATTTGAATTATTTGTTTACATATTATTAAACATTAAAGACAAGGATCATTGTAATATATTGCTTAAAGATTGTAATGCAGCATACCGTATGAATGATACATTTAATTGAAATAATATCCAGATATCTAATGTATATCATGTGATGTAACAGTTTATGTTTTAACTGGTGGTGTTGTAAAGGGCAACCACAGGGTTATTTATATCAAGTAGTAAAAAATATCTAGAATTAATAATCTACGATAAGTAGTCACGTTAAGGGTTAAATTCTCATTAATTGTGAAGAATAATAATTGATGATTTGATATGTAGTATCAATATAGTATTCTCTAGGATCAAATTTGACTATAAGTCACAAATATTATTCAAATATAAAATTCAAGATTGTTTGATTCCATTTAACGTAGTATTTTACTACGAAGCCAATAAAAAAGTGAAAGTGAGTGTTGTGGTATGCTGTTGAACTGTCTATCCACATAATAGAGGTTTCAAAGAGCTACAACGAGTTTTGATTTGGTCGTGAACAACCCAGGGAGGTGTTTGCTGATTAGAATTTATCCAGTTAGAAGCTGAGATAACACATTCAGGTACAAGATAGACAATCAGAAGGTTAGTGCCCATTTCTTATAAAATATTAAGAAGTTATATAGCAAATTTGGTGTGGCAAATCATTAATATAATTGTAAATAGGTATATTTAGAAATTAATTTAGAAGAATTAAATGTCTAAATTTAATAGTGATTCGAGTACTCGACGTTTTTCAATCATTATAATTTGAAATTTACATTTTTGGTAGGTATTAGATTATTTTTTAGAAACTCCATTTAAATCAAGTTTGCATATTTAACATTTGATTAAACTAATTTTGACAATATCTATTTATTTTTGTAATGTCAGATCAAACTTCAATGTGCTACTAACAAACTGAAAGTATGAATTTAATTTTGTGAAGTACCTGAAACATGTATTTGATTCACAAAGTCAAATATTTATTATATTTTAAAAGTAATTCAGTCTTTAACTACAAGAGAAAGTTGTTAGTTGAAAATTTACCCATTCACCTAGGAGTCAGGAATCCCATTACTTGTAAATTGACTAGTCGAGGCTTTAAAAAACTATAATCACATGACATAATTCTAAATGTCAAATTGATTTATGAGATACGTCAAATCCTATTTATTGTATTAAGAAGTAAGGTAAGTACATAATTGAGCTATATCTGATAGTGCTTCTTTTTAATAGTTAGTAAAAAGGTATATTTAATTTTATATTAATTGTAATAACACCGTAAGAGAGTGATATAGTATAAATTTCTCACCTCAAGTGGGGCTAGATATATAACAAGGCTATTTCTGATATTACAAGATCAGCCCCATAAAGTGGCTGGTTTGAAAGAGCCATTTATACAAAGACTGGTTTGAGAGAGTAGCACTGCTATATTTCCAAACATTTAGATTGAGGATAATTTGTTCAACCACCTCTCAATTTAAATCATAGAACTGTGGGAAAACGACAATACAGGCTTTATCTTCTCCCATCGAATGAAATACATTAACATTTTCAAGAAAATATTGATAAAAATTTAATAGAATGGAAAAAACTAAGAGGTGCTTACGAAATCGAAATTTTCGAAGTTGCCAAAGAGACTAATTACGATGTAGAACAAAATGCTGCAAACAATATCCTTTCCAGTTTCAGACCTTGTCGAATAATTAGTTGTGACAGGAATAGCATTGTAAGAACTTCCAAGACATACTGATGACCAGTTGGAAGAATGGGAAAGACAGGCTGAGAGCGATCAACATTGGTCATCGATTGTCATCAGTTTTATGACAGAAACAAGAAGTCTAGAGAACAAAAAAGCTATTAAGAGGTAAAAAAATGAAGTTGCATCAGGAAAAGGACATAAGGACATAACAACACGTGATTTTAATCGAACAAATGGAACAGCTTTCCTCTGAAATGACGTAAGAAACTTTGACATGGACAGAAACTCGGAAAATCTATCTAAATATTAACGACTTTGTTTTAGGGAACTTTAAAAATAAAGTATGAGCCCTAGTCAACAGAAACGACGTAATAATTGAAAAAGGATTGCAGAAGAGGTCAATGGTCATTAAAAATTGCCAAAAACATAGGTATGTCATCGAATATGTTTTGCTCCTTTTAACACTTTTTTCGTTCCTTTTAATCTAAGTTGATAGTCTTATCATTCTTTTTTGTTCCATAAAGCACAGGCCATACAATCATTTTGTTGCATCAATTTATTTGTCAAACACAAACATATTCCGTGACGTCATAGAACAATGTTTGATTCATTCGGTAAAACTGTAGTATAGTCTTGTCCAAAGCGCATGATACAGATCGGAAATTTAGCACGTGTGATACAAGCACACAACTTCGTTTTACAGTGATCTTATAATTAGCCAAAAATTTGATTTTTAATTTTTAAGCATTTGTCAAAAATTTTCAAAAATTACACATTCTACAAAAACCGTACAAAATAGAGCGTTAGTTCAAGAGACAACATTTTGAGCTGAATTAAAAAATGTAATAATATACCGGGTGTTCTATTTAAAATTGGAGTTAATAAAAAAAAAGAAAAAAACAAAGAAACCAATTTTAGAGGTATTCAACTGGAAAATCACTTATCTCACATCAATACACATTCAAAATGTAATAAAAATGTAAAGTTTGAAAAAAATTGTTAAGCCGTTTTTGAAAAAAACTGAAAAATCACAAGAGTAAACACCATACTTCCGGTTATGCGATTTTCTTCAAAAGCTTGTTGTGGCATCTAGATAGTAGACAAAACTTATATATGAAGTTTCAACGCCATACCTCTTTTCGTTTTTGAGATATCCTGTTCACACACAGGCTGATAGACCGACCAATAAACAAAAACATGTTTTTTGGATTCAGGGAACTCTAAAACGTGAACATCTGTTGAAAACTCAATTTCGAATTTTTGGGGTAGATCCAATACTTCCTTTATTGTAAAAGGAAGTAAAAACTATCAGAGGCTGCAACTAACCTAAACAAGCTAGAACTACACAGCGAGTTGGTAGTGGATTGTTTGAAACCACTGCTTCTTTACTCAACGTGAATTCAACTATCCCGGGTCACAGCATCAACCTATCATAATCAGACTGGCGGACATGCGCCATAGGCAAGATCTTATACTAAGATTGGACTGTTTACTCATTTACTCAGACTGGGTGGTCACACCATCGAACTTGCTGTATGCAATTGTTTGTATCAGCTATTATGGCCCTTTCCATTGCCAGATGAGCTATCTTTATTATTTCCTTTCTTTCTTGCCTAATCTTCTATTCCATAGGTTATGGCAATGATCGAATGCTTGAGATGGAAGAATGGAACACAATTCTTGAAAGGCGGCTCATTATGCTCGTATTTTTTTCACTGCTTCGTACATTCTCATATTACAAATATAGATGCTTTCCTTTTTACCATTTCCCAAAAACGATCATATCCTTCGTTTATTTCTAATTTTATATGTATATATAGATAAGGTTCATTATTATTATTATTATTGTATATTCATGTGTTTCATTTTCGAATAAATATTATTATTATTATATCAAATGATTATGATAAACATATGGTTTTGTCGAGAACGAACGAAAGTCAGAGTATACAAAAGTTTCGTTGACAATAAAGGTTGTGTTACATATTATGTGAATTTCAATGGCCGAGTAATAGATATTAACGATACAAGCTTGATTATGAGCATCTTAACGACACGAATTTGATTGCCAAAAACGAGGCGGTCAGCCGAGTTTTGCGGCAATCAAACGAGTCTCGTTAAGTGCCATAAGCAAACGTGTATTGTTCAATATTTTATCTTCATCGGTAAATTCTGGTTCAATGTATTTCTTTATACAAAAAGAGTGGGGCAATGAAGTTCTTAACGATACTAAAATTAATTTGGTTAAGAGTCTATAATAACACTATGAAGATAAACTAATAAAGGCTACTCCCTGGCCTACAGCTATTTTAATGAAAAATCTTTCTCTTATTTGGAGTCGTACAAAGGAGTGGTACATCAAAAATCTGGTGTGATACACGCAGACAACTTCCTTTTACAGTGGTCCTATAATTAGCCAAAAATTTGATTTAAAATTTTTAAGCATTTGTCAAAAATTTTCAAAAATTACAAATTCTGCAAAAACGATACAAAATAGAGCGTTAGTTGAAGAGTAAATTTTTATCTAGAATTCTAAGCTGAATGTAATAATATACAGGATGTTCTATTTCAAATAGAAGTTAATACAAAAAATAAAAAAAAACCAAAAGAATCCCATTTTAGAAGTATTCAACTGGAAAATCACCTATCTCACATCAATACACATTCAAAATGTAATAAAAATGTAAAGTTTGAAAAAAATTGTTAGAGCCGTTTTTGAAAAAATCGAAAAAAACTGAAAAATCACAAGAGTAAACACTGAAACGGGTCAATTCCGGCCACCTGTCTTTACTCATTTTACATCTTTTTGTTATATGCTAATTATCAATAAAGCCTGACAGTAAGTGGTCTTGTGTTTATTCATTTAGTTTAGCACTATAGAGTAATAATTGATGTATACGCAGTCAATGACTATAGAGTGTAACCGCCGCGATTTCGTGGGTCGACAGTGCAGTTTAGTTCGGGGAATAACCGGTCGGTAAGTGAATCAACGCTAGAGGCCTGCAAGAGGATTCATTCGCGCCCAGACCCTCGAGGTGAGAAGGTCACGCGGGTCCGCGCAAAAGGGTGCGAACATAGCGTAGCATTGGATACGCTATCCAGTTCAAATTAGAACGAATCAACCTTTAGAAAGGGTCGTAGAGTGCTGTACGTGGAACCCGCGGAAGAAGAGCAACGTTGACTCAGCCCTAGGTGCAAACGGTCCCATTCGAACAGCACCGAAACCAGATTGCAGCAACCCAGTCTGATATCGCAGGAAGCTACAATTGCTGCGGAAACGGGAAACCAGGTTAGTTACGCTTGTAAACAAACAGCAAAACAAGAACACTGTTTGCAATTAGCACAAGTAATTGCGTAACGGCCGGGAAAGTGTTGCGTCTCTAGAAAGGGACATCCCCGGCGAAGTAATACGGCATATGCTGATCCGGTAGATTGCGGGCTTATTCATGGAAGTCTGATTAAGAAACTACACTTGCGGGTGCGGCTTATTAGTTTGAACTTAACGATTGCACACTTCGCGTTGGTGAACTTTGCGCTTTCAGTATGAACTCAATATTAAGCGTTTAATTAAGATATTTTCTTAGGCGCCGTGCGCCATTGTTTTGTGTATCTGTTTACATGTATTTGTGTCTTGTTTATTCTCTTACAGATTATATGTATTCATTGTAAGCTGTTGGGCTTTTTCGTGTCATTGTGGTTGCATTGGTACTACCGTATTTCAGGTGTTCACATGTTGACCTCAGCAATATTAGCTTCTCCATAGCTGCTCTGACGATGTAAAAAGAAGCTCATAGCTCACCGACTGATTAAGCTAGCGAACCCCTGGGCATTTTAAGGTAATAATTCAGTAAGTGTAGGGCGATAAAAGAGGCCGCTTTAGAACAACTACTTGCGGTTATGCGATTTCCTTCAAAAGCTTGCTCTTGCATCTACATAGTACACAAAACTTATATATGAAGTTTCAAAGGCATACCTCTTTTCGTTTTTGAAATATTCTGTTCACAGACACATAGACACACACACAGACAGGCTCACAGACAGACCAATGAGGTGAATCCAATACTTCCTTTATTGTAAAAGGAAGTAAAAATAGGTATACCATTTGGTGAATTCTATAACTAGTTAAAATTAGAACACCCATTTCTGTAACGGCCTTTATATTCTGTTACTCCGTTAATTTGTCTTTCTCCCAAGTTAATTTGTATTTCTGGTCCAGGATACATTACTTTAATTTTGATGAAACTCATAGTTAGTGACCTACTTTTTGGAATTTCTTGTTGAGGTTAATACTCATCTTTTAAAGTTTTTCTCTGCTCTGCTGATATAAGGAAAATATCGTCCGCGTAATATAGATTAAATATTTACCCGTTCACGTTGATTTCCTTCTTTGTCCAGTTTAATTTCTTAAAATATATCTTCAAGTAAGTTTCAGCACTCTGTTTTGTTTCTGTTTTGGTTGGGTTGGTTTAGTCTTGCCATGTAAAATATAGAATGGCTTCGTCATTCATATAAATTGAATATATCTGTAATCAATTTTGCTCTTTGCTAACGCGTTGTATATAGTCCAATGATCTACAACTCTACATTATCATCAAAAGCTTTTTCGCAATCTACAAGAACGAGCTATAATGGGAATCCACATTCATTCATTTTTTCAAAAATTATTTTCATTGCTAATAGGTGGTCCCTGGTGCTGTATTTTTTACCAGCCTGTTATTGACCAGTTATATCATCAGCTTCTATATGTGCCACAGCAAACTAATCTGTTATTATTTGGCTAGTTTTCTCTTTACACCCTTCTTGTAGAGTAGTATGACATTGGCATTTATTTCAGTTTATTTCAGTGTTATCGTAAATAATTCACTCGATAAAAGACCTCACTCGACCAGATGTCCTCGAAGGCTTAACGTTTTTCGCGTAGCTTCCTTGACATATAACACACTTATACTATAAATAACTATTATTCTATCCATATATCTGTTATATATTTTTTGAAAATGCTATATTACAATTTATTATTTTTTCTATAATTTCAAGACAATTATTGTTTTTTACAGTAGAATTTATTTAATTCTGTTTAATTCATTCATAGATACAAATACATACTTAATCTGAACGACTAAAAGATTATTTATACAAATGTTGAACCTTATCGATAATAAAATAGTAAGTTATAAACTATGCAATTAACTCATATGATTTGTAAGGTAAGGTGGGATAAGTGTGTAGCAAAATTTCATTAGTTGATTTTTGCATCATTCTAACTTTTAAACAAATTGATCATTTGACTTCAGATTTTTATAGTAAGTCACTATGAGTATTGTTTAAAGCGTGGCACAAGGCCAGAATAATGTTTTTTATTTTTATAATTTAACAATTTTTTTTAATTTTTAATGTCCATACTACACACTTACCCGGAAAATGGGGCAAGTGTGTATCGGCTCCGCAGATTTGAATAGTAACCCATTAGTGACGTACCGGGGTAAGTGTGTAAAACTGCAATATTTTTTATGTATGTGGTTTCTTACAGAACTTGAATAAAATAAAACATGTCTTAGCTCTGAACTTTTTATTAAGAAAAAAATGAGAACATGTTTTAACAAAGAAAGCTTGTTTTTTAGTAAACTTAAAGTATAACAAAATAAAACAATAGATAATGAATATTTACTTATAAAAAACACATTAGAGGATATTATAGCCTTCAAAAGACACATGAAACCGCATCAGGCGTCGTCTACCAAAAGTTTGTGTGGGAAGTATTCTTAACACGTCTTCTTTTGGTACATTTGAACAATCTTCTGATTCTGCCCAAACAAATGTACTTATTGAACGGTTTAAGGACTGTACTTTTCGTGTGAATTTAACATCCAGGTCATCTTCGTTAGTGGACATTACTTGGCCAATATAACAACGACGTGTTTTTTTTTGTTGCGAACTCAACAAATACCCAATCATTCATATTTACATCAGATGATATTCTATTTACTTTTTCCATAAAATCTTCTAACTCGTTGGCTTCTGTAAATTCTTCTTGATAATCGTCATCACTGTCCGCATAGGGCACTGATATTTCCGATGAACATTCGTCACTTTCTATTTCCGTTTCAACAGTTTTGCTTATTTTCTTCTTCTTTTTCTTCTCTGTTAACTTAGTTTTACTTTCTTGTAAACGAGAGATAACTTCTGAAGTTGTTATGAGTTCAGCTCCTCCAGCAACCCGTTTTCTTTTTTTTTTGTCCTGAGTGATTTTGCTTTACTGTAGCCAATAAAAGCTCTTCAAATGAAACAGAAGTGGATGGTTTGCTTATCTGATTGTTAGTTTCTATGCTGGTTTGTGTAATGGCTTTAACATTTTCGAAAGTTTCTGTGCTTGGTTCTGGAATTGCGTTGACATTCTGGGAAGTTTCTGTGCTGGGTCCTGGAACGGCTTCTATGCCGGATCCAGGAGTAGCATCACCATTTTGAGATACTGCATCCTTCCTTGCATTATTAGACTCATCTTGGTATTTTCCCATCTTCGTAAAGCTACCGGATCATAGTGATCTAATGAAATTACTTCCGGGTTGAAGGGGAATATTCCTCCTTTCCTAAACCGCTTGAAATAATATCTGGATTTGTTTCAG
>CALNHX010013542.1:0-15570 GCA_940337035.1 Agriotes lineatus
ACTAAATCATTTTCCTAATGGAGGATATATTTCGTAATTAGTGAAAGTAGAAATATGGGAGATATTTATTATATGATATTTTATTGTTTAAGATTAATTGAGAGATAATATATAAAACATGCACACTGCAACATGATTATAAGCCATAAAGGACTTACATGCTTTGTCGACATTTTTAATTGTGTTTATAGTTTGTACAACTAACGTGTAGAGAATGTTATTATTACAAATTGAATACCTCTAGAGGATTCTATATCAGGGATTTGAAAATCTTTAAAGGTATTTAAATATACCATTTAAGGTAGGTATATTTTTTTACCTTGATTACTTCGGGTTCTAGGTAAATGGTCATACCTCCAAGAGCAAAATTGTATATCCCTGCATTTAGGTAAGTTAATACCAGTAAGGTAATAAAATATACCGTTCGATGTGGTGATTTCTACGTTGGATGGTGTAATATTTAGAAAACCGCTGAATTTAGAGATATAGTTAGTTATACAAAAAGTGTTCAGTTTTCAACGAAAATGGTACAATATAGAGGGGTTCCATTTAAAAAAACCTAGATGACGTCATATCTCTTACCTGGGACACCCTGTATACTAACTTTTTACTTTAAAAAAGGCGCAACTAAAAATACTAATTGACATGTTCGAGCGTTTTTCCGATAATGAAATATCTGAATTTTAAATGAATTTGTGCAAGACTTTATGGACTCGTTGTATACCGTTTGAGGTATTGTTTTCTACCATGGACGTTGACCACTGCTTTCACTTCAGGGTAGATGTGTATACTTCTAGAGGTAGAATGTTATGACCCTTCATAAGGTATTCAAGCATACCTCTTAAAGTATTTCTTTCTACCATAAATTTTGTCACTAGTTTGGTTGCAGAATATAGCGTTAAACCGTTTGAGGTAGAATGTTATATTTCTTCATAAGGTAGATTATACCGTTTGGGGTAGACTAGTTTCAATATACCTTAGATTAACGTATTTATAAAATACCTTAGGGTTGGATATAGGTAATACCTTTAAATGTAGTATAGTCAACTTGTATTATTTACAGTGTAATAATTTGTACCTAGCGCAGGCTTTATTCTTACCAAAAATGGGCCCCAATAGATACAGAATAAATGTTGTACGATACAAAAAGGAACAGCAAATTAGTGAGTTCAGCTGCAACGCAGGAATTCGAAGGGTCGGTGCTCCGTAGCACAGATAGAAATAGCCCGTTTCCTTGCAATATCCCACAAAACGTTGGGACTGCATATGCCGTTCGAATTCGACCACCGGTAACGTCTTTTTTATTGGAAAATTCATTTAATTTATTAGAAACGTGAAGATATTTTTACCCCAAGTTTAAATTGATTCTTAAAATTATTTAGTGTCACAATGTCGACGAGGAAAGTTCTGGGTAACGCCCTTTACAGATTTTTGTTTTTGTGATTCTGCTCTTGTTTTTTTTTTATTGTCCAGGTTTGGCAGTCAAATGGCACAATAGCTGGGATGAATTGAATAAATACTCTACGTCTGTTTGGGTATTAGAGTATTCTGGTGGTTTGGAGAATCCATCTTTCCAGAGAAATTTTTCAAACCATGCTATGCTAGATGATTTCTGAGGCTTTCACGGCCATTGTCATTAAGTAACAAACTACTTCCGGTCCAATTCCGGAAGTCGTTTGTTACTTCATGCTATGCTAGCTATACGTATCGACTTTAACGACGATGCAATTGTTAAAGTAATATTCGGATATTACCAGTATCGGTCATGGCTTGTCTTTTGCAGGTTTATATTAGGTCTGTATTTAATTAAGGTTCCGTCAACTATGTAGTAAGCAATGACTACGTTATTCGAAAAATTATTAGTCGATCTACACTGTATGTTCAATAATTTAACATAAACAGGTAAACATACACCCTGTATTATTAGATATAGATGCACACATTTTACGGTTAATAACAGCTCCAAGATCAACCATAAGAAGGAGAAGGATAAAGGAAGAAAATAGTTTTCTGTTTATGACAAATTATTGAAAATAAAGTTATGAAAATGCTTTCATAATTTTGCAGCAAGAAGGAGACCCGTTTTTCTATTAGTGGAGTTGTAATTGTGTAAGCCTGTCCGTTTTCAACGATAAGTTTTGAAAAACTTCTCAGTGGAGACGCTGATGGACACGGGCAAACATCGTATGATGGGATTTACATGGTTGGGATACCTTTCTTTATAAAGACGCCTGGCTGCTAATAAATTACCACCGTTGACAAGACCGTAAACGAAATGCGTATGGCCCATATCAACACTTGCGTAATTTATTCTGAAGAACATGAGGTGAAAACACAAAAACACTTGCCACTTTTACTCAATAACTTGACATAATATGTATAAACCACGGTAATCACCAAGATGAATGATTTTACTTCAGCATATTTATTTTTGCGCTATCCAAGAAATAAATTTACGGAACAAAAAGAAGATGATTACAGAAACTACAGTCAATGAGTTCTATCATCATTTTTAACTTATTGAAAATGTGTACACTGACATCAACATTGATTAGATTCTAGTATCTACGCTTTGAGAAGAAAAAATCAATAAAATATTATGGATTATTGATATATACCGAGTCCATCGATTTGCCATTCTGGGCTAGCTCGAATTGCCTTTGCCGAGTTCACTCTAGTACATTTTTTTTACTCAAAAACAGTAGGATTTTCGGGAAAAAATAGAGAATGGTAACAGTTTCTGCAAATCAAGTTTACAAAAAGAGTTTTTCAAATTGCAAAATTTTAACCCTGACTATTTCCCGCATCTCTTATTAGCCAATCATATGCCATGATTTTCAAAAATTCAACCAAACACGTGTTTTTATAGTGGCAAAAAATCAAAATTTTCCCTTGGGATAATATCAGTTTTTTACCACTTGTATTAGTGGCAACCACCAAATATTTTTTTTTGATCAAGGTGATATTTCAGAAACGTTATTTAAACTGTCATTGTGAAATGTCACATTCATTGAATACCGATACAAAATGAACCGATATTTGGGAAATAGTCCACAAAATGTATTTCGGGCTCATGATTTTGCTCGGAAATGTCTTACTCAAGATTTAAAGTTTTTTTGGCAATGTCCCTCGACAAACTAACTTTGACAAATTCCCTCGCCTGCGGCTCGGGAATTTGTTCAAGTTAGTTTGTTATGTAACATTGCCAAAAGAAAAAACTTTCATATAACATTTTCACCGGCAAAATCATTTGCTCTTAATACATTATTACTGATAAAAACCAACAGGGGTCGCAATTCTCAGCGCTTTGTGAAAATAGGAGATTATTGAAGAAATATAGGAAAAATAAGTAAAAAATCTACTAAATGCCATTTCCTACATTTCTCAGAGTTTGAGAAATAAAATGATAATTTAATTTTACCGTTCCTCTTAAGAGAGGCGCAACTTCAAAAGGAGACGTTTTAGGGAAAAAAAATTATCAAGGACTCGCCTTAATTTTCGACAATGAGTCTTCCTTTAAAGTTATTCGCATTATTTATGAATTACCCTGTATATAAGGTGTATATTAACACTTTTTTATTAGAACTCACACCAAGTTTTATATTTTTTTAGTTTGCTGTTCTAATTTATTAAAAATATACTCCTAGAATATTTGTCTTTCATAATTAATTTCTAATAGTTGTTGCTGACCATTGTAAGTAAACTTACTGCAGTGTAAACTTGTGCCTATCACAGTGAGAAATGACATCTGACATTCGCCTACAGAAATAAGTTAAGACGTGACTAGATTTTTTCTTTCTTTCCAAGGCCTGCCCTAAATGAGTTTTTTTTCATGTAGAAATGTGAAACATTAGATATTTATATAAAAGTGACATTAAATGTCAAAATGTAACCACACTAAGCAGAACTCGTTTTTATGTACTAAAGCACAATAAGCAGTACTGAAGTGTATTGTTAGTGACAGTGTAAGTGTTTCATATTCGAGGTTAGCAGGTTAAGTTTTGCGTCAGTCTGTTGTAAAAACTGACGCAAAACCTAACCTACAAACCTCGAATTTGACATAGACTTACAGTGTCACAAACAATACAATTCAGTATTGCCAAACGTAAAACGAATTGTCGTTGCTATGCTGTAATGGTTGCTATGGTGCAAAGTATCACATTACTAAACGAGTTTGCATTAGGAATGTAGTACATTACTATATGAACTGCGATAATGATGTATATTTCCTATAAAGTAAACTTAAATTAAATTAAAGCATGTAACAATGAAGATATGCAACAAATGACATGTATAAAATGAGACAAATGGTTCAAGAATAAAAAAATATGAAAGTTGGATAAGAATTCTAGATAAAGTATTTTCGTCAGAAATTATTTCCTGTCTATACTTTGCATATGCAAGGAAAACGTGACATTGCTTATAAACAGAAGCTGGAAGTTCAGGAACTATTTTTTTTAAATAGGCAGTAAAATTTGGCATCTATTTAAAAAATATTTAATTCGTTAAATTAACTGAAATTGCAATTCATTGCATGTTCTTTTAAATTTTTAAAGGTAAAATTATGCTTTGTGGGTGAATATTATATATGTTCGTATTTGGAAAATGATCTTTCTACATCTGCCTAAGTAATCCGGACATATTTAAAACACAAGTTGTGGGTTTTCCAACCGTTGTGAATAATAATCACACTTCCCTGTAGGTAAGTGGGTTGGGCTAATTCAAGTTCTACTACAATACCAGTTAGGAATTTATGTCTGTATTTACCTGGATTTGTTCATTTCCAATTTGATACCCATTGCCAGCCGTTTTAACCTCCTTGATAATTTCGTCCATGATAACATTGAATAATATTGGGCTGAGGCTATCGCCTTGTCTTATACCTGATAGTACTGGTATCTTTTTCGTTAACCCGTTATCAGTCTGTATGTATGTTTTATTGTTGGTGTTTAATTCCTTAATAACTGCTAGAATGTGATGATCTGATGATCTATGCCTCTCTTCTTTAATATCTCTAATACGTCGTTAAGCCTTACTCTATCGAAAGTGGATCTGTTCTGCCGAAAACCCTGTTGTTCCTCACTGATTCCGGTTTGTGCAATTTCTTCCGTTATTATCTTTGTCATTAGTTTTGACACTGAGCTAAGCAGGCTTATTCCCCTGTATTTTTAGAGTCGGCCTTTATTCTCTTCTTGAATATGAGTACTGTGATACTTTCCCTCTATTCTTCTGGGATTTGTTTGAGTGTGAGTATTTTATTGTACAGGGCAAATAGTTCATCAAACAGTATCTCTCTCCCATATTTAACCATTTCATTAGTAATTTTGTCTAGCCCTGGAGATTTTCGGTTTTTTAGTTTCAGAGCTGACAACTTACAAAAATTGTTATAGGTATAAATGCGAAACAACTGCAAAAAAATTCAACATGAATATCTCCATTCAGATAACACAGTCTCTCACAGCCTCCAAGGAACCAAGAACATGTAAACTAGCCGTATACAACCAAAGTGTGGAGCAACTGATGAATTTTAAATACTTGGGGGCCAATATAACAAGCAGCAGAAATTTAAAGACTGAAGTACAAGCTCAGACAACCAAAGCGGCTATGATATCAGGTTATCTACGCGAGGTAATATGGAGGAATAAACACATGAGCACACAAAGCAGAATTTATAAGACACGCGTGGGGCCTGTCATGACATGGCTGAAAATGCAATCATAAAACGTCTTCTAAGAACAACCGAGATGAAGACATTGAGATCCATAACAGGCTATACTTTGAGAGGTAGACAGAGAAATGAAGACATCGGACGCACATGCGACATCGACGACGTTGTCAGATGATCAAGAAGAAGAAGAGAGTGGAGAGACCATGTCAGTAGGGCGGCTGATCATCGACTGGCAAAAATAGTCAAAGAAGGCAAACCCGACTCCAAAAGGCAACTAAAGTGCTGGCATGAAAGCTGGACATCAGTGTCACAAGACTTAATATAGCGAGGATTTTATTAGAACATACTAATTTAAGAATAAGAATAAGAAGATTTACCTGAAAACGACGTTTATAGGAAAATTCGAAGTAGGTATTTTCAGCCCGTCTTTCAGTATCTTTAAGAAATAGAGTCAAATAGGTGCTTATATCTAAAAATTGCATTTATGGGGAAAAGCCACCAAAATAAGTATTTTCATGAATTTTACGCATTTTGCTTAAACCTCCGGTCTTTACTTATAAATTAATGGACTTATTTGAGTTGATTCAGCAAAAATATTCTATGACATATGAAATAAGTATCACATTTGTAGCTCTAGACTTATGCACTGAATTTTCTTCTTCTGCTTTAGAGCGGTCGTTCTGTTCAGAATCTAATCGCCATCTCGCTAACGGTCTTCCGCCATGACGCTTTCCTTTTGGAATGTCTATAGAAATTCTTCATATAGTACAAAGCAAACATTAAATTTATTGGAAGTCCAGAATTTAGGAATCTGCTTGTTGCAGCTCAGAAACTATATATCTTCCGGCCAACTGCACTTTTGGAGTTATGTCTAATAAGGCGATTGAAGTTTGTTGAACTGGTGGTGGGCACAGCAGCAAAAGACAGAGCGCGCGTGTTTGCTCAAAAAATGATAATTAACAGCGACAATAAAATCGATCCTGCGTCAATATTTGCTTTAGGTCAAGAGTCTGCGTCGGGTACCAAGTCGGGGTTTCTTCGCAAACAGGGGTAAATCTATGCACCCTTCACACTCGTGTTTACGGTTTGCTGCCTGCGACCCTCACATTACACAGCATAATTCCTGCTATGCCAAACTTTATCAAACTATTTCTTGCGTGGAGGACGCGGCCGCCGAATTTCAATATCGCTGGCGAGCTTTGAAGGCATTAACGAGCAGTCTGGCCAAACATCGTAGGTGCCTAGCTGCGTCGAAAAGTTCGCTCGCTGCAGCTTAATGTGTAATGCTAATTCCCGACACAAGCCAAATAGAGAAATTCTGTTATTCGAGGTGTCGCAGTCGTGGTTTCCCAGGGAATAATGGGGCAAAACGAAGCGACGTGACGCTAGTTCATGCATTAAACATCATTTGGCATCCGTGAGGAACGACTTGCTCTTATTTACTGCACACATGCAGCTCGCAATGAGGCCGCCAGACGGCGCTCGATGGATCGGGATTATTTTAAAATATTTATTTGGTTCTTTGCGGCGAAATCGAGTTACGCTCAGGGACCGACGCATTGCCCCCAACTGCACGGCGGGGGCGTGTTGCATTGATTGGAGGAGATCCAGCCAGTCAAGCGAAAGGAATCAGGTTTAAAATGTTGGCTATCTCCCGCATTCCCAGCCATCGCTCGGGCTGAATGGACTCGCACTTGTTTTCAGATTAATTGACAAAATGGGCTTAACCGGTTACTCGGCCGCTAACTAATCGTCGGAAAGTTTGTTATCATAATATAAGTAGTTCAACAAACTTATTGCAAAACACAAATACTACTACATACCTACAGTTGGTCAATATACGTTGGTCAATATCGTCTAAGTTAGGCTACAAAAACAAATGAAAAGCTAAAATAAATCATTTTTCTATAAAAAGCATTGGAATAATGACAACTACTTTTTGTGCTAATTATATTAATATTAATTCTAATTACACAACCAAAAATTTATATTTTTAATTGCCTAACTTACTTCAAGCAAACTATGAAAAGTTCGTGTGTACAGCGATAGCTTGAAAGAAGATGCTCGTTTTCTATACGTTTTCTATCCGTTATCTATCCGTTATCCGACTCTCTATCCTTATTATCGACGGAATTCCCATGTTGTACGCTCTTGCCTTCAAGACGCTGTATAGAACAAAAAGTGTTGTAACTCACTGCAAACCCTAATCCTATCAGATAATTTACTGAGAGTTATTCTCTTTAAATGATATCTATAGGTAAGTACATAGGATGTAGAATTGGCTTGCGCACTGTAGAAATTTCAATGACAAATCCTTAGTAATGTTTAAGTTAGAGTTTTATGGATTATTCAACACTATAATGAACGAACCAATGAAAATTGTTCAATTTGTCAGAAACGGCCAATCAAAATTTACTGTCTTTGAAAACACCTAATGCCGCAGTGTTTTCACGCGAGCCCGATTGTTTTCACTGAAATCAATTTAGTGAGTAGCCTTTGACTGACATTTCACTAAAACGTCAAATTGAAGTTTGCAAATCAGCAGGGGCGTAACTAGGCAAACTTTTGTTGTAGACAAGCCAACATTTTTGCGCCCCTCAATACACTAACGATATATGTGGCAAAAAATATTAATGTTACTGTATGACTTCTACATTTATCTCCGGATATATGATGTAACGTATTCAAAACGAACAGGTAGTTATTCAAAAATAAATCAAACATTTTTAATCAAAAGTTTTAAAACAACTGAAAGTTAAAATAACAAAATGCAACACAAATAAAATAAGAACAGACAACAAGATTATAAATCACAATTCTAATAAAAAAGACATATTATTATGTAGTCAGTAGAACATTTTATAAATCCTTATATATAACCGTGTGATGTACCTGCGTCTCTGTTTCACCTTTTCATCGGCACCAATCGGGGGCATTTCGCTCATAACCGGAACGCCACTGCGTTATTTATACCGCAACGATAAGCATATGCATTTATCAGTGAACATGAGTTCGAATCCTATTGGCTGTAATATTTTAAAATTTTCAAGTTCATGTAATTCGCATTACTAAGTGTTTCGGTATTTTTAGCAGCATTAAGATTACCTACCTACCTATTTTGTATATAATTTTGCAGACTCTTCAACTCTAATTCGAACTAGCAAAAGTTGTTTCTCTTGCTTTCTGTATTAAAGACGTTGAAAACATTTTCTTTTATAACGTTTTTATGTACAATTAAATTTTAAGAATGCAGAAATTATTTTAATTATAGATAATAAGACCACTCAAAAGCTAATAAAGGCATGCCAACATGTTGAAATAATACAATATCAACAAATAATTACATATTATTGTGGGTAGTAACATATGAACATAGAATAAGGTACTATACTCACTGCCACACTGTCACACTGTCTTATAGTAATTAACATATTTCAAACGTGAAGCTTTTTCTGTCGGCACCTAGTATAAGCCTTGCATCAGGCCAATTTGGGTAATTCTTTTTTTTTTTAAGTTGCTACTGTGTACGGTAGTAAAAGTGTCTTAAATTGGACGAATTCTAGCAGGCAAGTGATTGTAGTGGAACAGGGAAGTTCTCGAAATCGGTCTGTGGTGTTCTTCTGATTATTCCAATGGGTCACTGAACCAGCGATGAGCCCAAAGCAGTGAATGCATATGTGCATTGTGCAATCAGTGGACCCGCTCCAACAATTGTTTTAAATGTAAATTAGCTTTTCGCCACTGTTGTATTACATTCAGTTTTAAAAATGCAAAAATTATTATAATTAGAATAAGAACACCTATATACGGTGGGCTAAAAAGCTGGTAACTCTAATACTGTGATTGATATAGGTGTATGAGAGTTATAAAACAAACGCTGTCAGAAAATGGTAGACAACTTAATATATCCTTTGAAAATTGCACAAGGCAATGTAATATATCAACTAGTGATGGGTATAACCGGACAATTTTCATAACCGAATTATTTGCATTCGAATCATATGAATAACCGAATGATTATTTGAAAAATCATTCGAATAAATTTTGGCTCTCGATTCGTTTCGATTTCGCCGGTTTGCCGGTTGGCGGTTCACCGTCATCTGCATCGGCACCGTAACTTGCAGATAGCAGAGGAACTTAGTTAATCGTTAATTATAATAATTGTATAAATGATTTTTATTTGATTTCTAAGGAGTTTAAACCATTGAGGATAGCTATATCAATACTAATCATAAAGAAATTATAAATATGCGAATACAAAGTATCTATTGAATCTATTTTTAGTTCCTAAAATTCTCTAGTAGCCACCCTTCCCTTTTCGCTTGCACATCATACCGGTATATTTTAGAATCCATATTTTATCTACGTTCAGCCTTCCGCGGTTCTACGGACGCACACTTATAATTTTAAACATCGAAATCCACTTCTTGTCCCAAAAATTAAATATAAATCTGTTACGATAATGGAAAATATTATTTCGCTCTGTTTAACCCTTATTAGGCATAATAAATTGCGTTTCGAAGTAAAAATTTAGGCCGTTATAAATTAATACCAACACAGCTTCGGCAAATTTCATACTCGCAGAGCGCCTTGTCTTGCTTATGGTTATGAATAACGTATTATTTACAGAATTTCGATCACTCGCAGGTCGGTGAGATACGGCACGTAGTACGTATCACAGGATGAGGTTATTTTTCATTCGAATACTTGGAACGAAAACCGAGTTACAGAGGTTATTTCAATAACCGGATAACCGGTTATTTTTCATTCGAATAAGCCCATCACTAGTATCAACCATATTGGGCGCAATTCGCATTTTTATACTTAGCATTATGTAGGCTAAAATCATTAATATTACTAATTAATTGGTTTGTAAAACGCCCACTTGTTTATTTGTTTTTTTTTCATTAGCACGAACAAAATTTCTTTTTTTCCAGTGCCATTTTGGCGCCCTTTGCCGCTTTCGCTTGTAGGCAGGGTCCTACTCGGCCTATACCTAGTTACGGTTCTGCAAATCAGCGTCGTTCTAAAAACTCATAATAATCGTGTTGGAAGCTCCAATATTGAATTAATAGTAGAAAACGTTAAAAACGTGTGCTGTCGAACACGGTAAAAGTCATCTACCCATATTATTGAATAATCTTTCCAAATACCACTCAAGGCAAATTTTTTTTCGTCAACATGCAAATTATTGCAAATTTATCTCAACAAAAACTGCTCAAATTCCACTCGATCTGCGGTCTCGCGGAATTTTTAACGCAGTTTTGGTTTCGGGAAATTTAAACGCAATAACTTGCATGTGAAAGAAAAAAAAACTCAAATAATTTTCACCTTTTGTGGTATTGCCCTTGAGAATAAAATACTTCATTTATTCAGGTTATTGCTTATAATTTTTTTTTATAGAACGTGAAAAATTGACGAAACTTTAACTGCAACTGTAATAATAATCGAAGATGCCTTGGAATTGTGAAACAATAGCTATTTATGCAACAAGCTCTAAAAGTTGATGTTTATGCACGAGACATGAAAATTATGAAACGAAGCCGATGGTTGAGTTTCACAACATGTCGAGTGCAATAACACTTTTAGCACGAGTTTGCATACAATATTTTTTCTACGACCTTAAATTTTCCGTTATTAATCCATAAATTTCGATTTAACAAAGGTTTGCAATTTATGACAGTTATAATTTATGTCATAATAAAGAGATGGCCTTGACGCGCAGGTAAATGTTTGTGCAGCCAGTACTGGCAAAGTCACTTATCAAAGGTAATTATAATAGTACACATCTGACTTTATTCATTATATAACGCTTTAATTATTTAAAAAACACTTTACCTCTAACGCAAGAAGTAACTAGAATAACTTTACAACCTCACTTCCAGTTCTAAATTGTAGTTTTATAACCTCACTTCACTTTATAACACATGTGCTAAAAGCAAACAGCTGATCTCATTTTAAACACGCTAAATTATAAAACGTCACTTTTAGTGAAATCTGTCATTTTAACGTTGTATTACTTGTTCAAAAAACTAATTGAAAGAGACTATGCAAACTTTTAAACTAAACGTTCAGGGTGCTGTACTCCAGTTAGGAGATTGGCCTGACATCCGGCGGGCTAGGGCCTCCAATTATTTGTTCTGCAACCCAGTTGTCTAGCCATTAACGGTGTAATGGCGTATTGGGTGGCGTATCTAGTTTTGGTACCCAATTTTTAAAACGACTGGGTGTGCAGCTCGGAAGTTGCCGGATTGAACCAATTTCCTTCAGTTCCGCAGCTGAGTTCCCTGGCCACTCGACCACGCTGACGCCAAACTTTTTAAATAAGCGTAAAAATCATCTTTTTGTTCTGCTGCATCGAAAAGCTATCAATTTCGGTAGCGTTTAGCGGCCAAAAATTCCCACTTTTCTATACTAGTAGCTAACTTTTATCTTTCGGCAGTAATACCCATAGTAACAAAAACTAACAACCATTTCCATTAGTCGAAATCAATATAGACACTCCCATTTTACGGTATGATCATTACCTCCTCGACTTTTCCCGACTTCCTTGATTAAACTGTCATTTTATAATTAGAAAAAAAAACACTTCCAAAGCACTAGAATAAAAAATTATGGATGTAACTCGCATGAAAGCGGACTTTTAAACTCCCCTTATTTATCTGCCTCGCTCGCTGCCCTCGCTTGGACATAAATTGCGGCTCGTCCAAAAAAGTCCTTAATTTCGACTTGCAACGTAAATAGCTATTTTAGTAACTAACTAGGTATTCAATATATTAGATTATGTTGCAGTTGTAACAAATTATAAGAATACAGCAAAAAGAGAATGTAACTTCAAAATACCAACCCAATAAAGATTGAGTTTTGACGAGTTTTGTGAACTTGTAATACTTAGTTACATTTTTAATATTTTTGTGTAATAACGTATTTTACAAATGAAAAAGTGCATATGGGAAAAATAGCTTGCGGCAATTAAGAAATATGGTTCCAGATTGATGGATTTCTGGCACACTGCCGTGTGTATAGAATGCCGCAATGTATATAAATATTTAATGAATAGTTTCAATAACAAAGCGAAAATAATAATAAAAATAATAATAGAGTTTCAACATGAGGAAAGATACATTATTACAAAAAGCGTAATAATTCCTAAAAGCTTTAATTTGTCTCCCAATAATCTATTTTTGTGGCAAGGTTGGAAATCAAAATGTATGCTAACATAATTTGGAGCAATTAAAAAATTGTTTTTGAGTTAACTGCGCTAGAATAACTTATAGTTAGCTAGCAAATGTCAATAAAGAGTTTTATAATACCATAGAAGGTCACTTTATAACATATCTGTAAGGACGCATGTGTTTCCTTACGGCCCTAGGACTATAAAGTACTTTACGGCCCGCTACGCGACACTAAGCGGGCCGTAGAGTACATTATTTTCCACAAATCAATTATTTATTGTTTATGTACGTTTGCTCAATAATACGGGTTTTTTATAGCTCATTTTACTTTTTTCGCTTGCAAAAACGACGTCAGTGTACGAAAAGAGTTTTATCGCCCTCTGACGTTATTTTGGGTGCAGAAAGGGAATTATATCGCTTGTTGACGTCATATCAGTTATTATTTATAAAGACGTATTAATAATAACCATACTTGCAAAGATACTATTCAACTAAAATAACTGTAATAATTTACCTGTTTTATTGGCAACGATTTATATAATCTGGATCTCCCTTTTTAAAATTAAAAGTTTTGTATACACTTCAGGCGTAACTAGCGTGTTTGTCCCTTGTCGTGTTATAACCCTTGATGCTCCGCACCTCATGCTATAACAGTCATGCTACAGGGCAAAAATGTATGTTTTACGCATATTGCCGTAAATTAATTTTTAATAAAAGATGCAAATTCGTTGTCTATAAGTAGATACAATATAGTTATTTTCATGACAAGCGTCGAAAGTAGCAAATATCGTGCGAGTGTTGATTAGACAAACGAGGGCGTAGCGAAGCGAAGCCCGAGTGGATCTAAAACACGAGCACAGATATTTGCACTTTCGGGCGAGTTATGAACAATATTTTTTAGACGACCACTCAAAGTAAATTCTATTTTTAAGAATTGTTTTTATTTCGTTTGCAAAATTGATCGTTATATTATTATTGGTACAATTATAAAAAATTAGAGCTTGTTGGAAGCAGAGCAACGAATAAAGCAAAAGCGTCTGTACTCTGTATTATTTGAATCACGATCTGCTTAATTGTGTGACAAACGTCAAAGTGACGTTTGTCACACAATTAAGCAGGCCGTTATGTGAATAACTTTGTGCCGTTACGATATGACTAGCACGATATAATATCGTGCTAGTGTATGAAATTGTCAACTTTCTGTAGTAGGCTGCTGTCGCGATAATGTTACTTTCATACGTGGTCGTCTAAAAAAATATTTTTGCACATAGCCTAATGTCACTGATCAATAAAATTTAATGCAACTAAATAAAAAAGCTAATTATCTTAATTCAAGTTTTAATTTCATTTTTGGCAACATATAAATATAATTAAAGGTTTGCATACATGTAAGTACAATAATATTGACAATGCCAATTGCTGCCATTTATAAATTAATTTTCGGAAAAACATTATTAGATATTATAGCATAAATGTATCTACAATGTAGTTTTTCGGGTACATTAAATCGGGAGGAACTTCTCGTGATACATTTTAATTAAAATTTAGGATTCTCTGCTTTATGTTAACGAGAAAATAAAGAGCTTCGAATATCCTTAACTTATAAGGCAAAACGTAAAAGTCATCTTGTGAATGTTTTTATGTATCTTTATTTACCTAAGATTGTGTATGTAGATCACGCTTAAATGTTAGTAGTAAAAGCGTTCAAATCTGCTTGTTGAAAGTTGAATAAAAATTATTATTTATGGTACAGATTTGTAATAACACGCGTGCCATACAACTTTTTTTCCAATAACTCAATAAATACCAAAACATATAAATTTTGTATCAACAGCTGTGAACAACCAAAGTGAGAAATTAATTGGGACTGAGTTAAAGTACTGAGCGATCATAGAAATTTATAATTCGAGTCGCCTGTGACTCACGTTATACGTTTAGCAATACTGAAGTGTTTTGATGGTGGCACTATTAGTCGATGTCAAATTCGAGGTTAGCAGGTTAGGTTTTGTTATTTGACACAGACTGACATAAAACCTAACATGCTAATCTCGAATTTGACATCGACTGACAGTGCCACCACCAATACACTAATTATAGTAATTTATGGTTTTTTATCCTACTAGTAAGTTACCGGGCCACTTAATGGGTCTAAATTCAATCTAATTATAGCCTTATAACTAGGTGGAGTTGACTAAACATATTAATACAGGCAATTTCGTTACGAATAAATTATTCCAAAAATCTTTCCAATTTATAAAAAAAATGGTACCATAACGTGTAAGTAACATGAAGGTACTATTACATGTATGAAATATAAATCTCCTCGATTTTATATTCCATTCAATTCTATTATACTGTATAACTTAAATGATTTTTCAGGTAGCAGTTTATGGCCTAGTAGGTATAGGACGAAAAACGAAAAAGCTTTTTTTAAAATACATAGATCCAGATATGTGTTAACAGAAAACACCGTCTTGACCCCCACCAGCTTGGAAATGTGCACGACCGAAAGCCACAAACTCAAACCTCTACAGGGTGTACAAACAATAATCACTAACCTTAAAAACAACAAAGTACCAAGAATCGATAATTCATCGTCAGAACTATTTAGACATGGCAATGAGTCGTGCATCAGTTAACAGTCGACTTACGAGACTAGAAAAAACTACTCACCGACTAGCAGACTGCGATTCCCAATGCACAAACAAGTTGGAAAATTGAAGTGTG
>CALNHX010013543.1:0-15565 GCA_940337035.1 Agriotes lineatus
AAACCATAACAGTTAGCCATATGAATAACCATATCAACGAATTAAGAAGTGGTTGCAACAAATGATGCAATAACTGCACCGGTACAATTACGTGCTCGAAAGCAACGGCAACCTACTGAGTCAGTGCGTCAGAACAAAGCGCTGCATCATCCTGGAAACGTATCACGTCAGCTGATTTCGTACTGCAACGAGTCAGGGTTGGATTCAGTAAATTTGTGTGCGGTATATAAACATGGCGGGTAGATTAAGCATCAAGCATTTATCGATTAACATTGTGTATTATTTTATGTTCTTTCATACATGTTTGTTTCTGTTACAGATTATATATTTTTTTATGTAAACTGTTTGGTTTTCCTTTGTGGCCGTGTTTGCATGTATAATTACAGCATTATAGGTAATCACCAGCAAGGCAGGAGTAATATTGACATTTCCCTTAGCTGCATTTAGGTAAGAGAGGGGCCTTGTGCTTCTACGACTGGGCTAGCTAGCATACAAAGGGCAATATACATTCATAATATAGTAGGGTATAGGGCACGGGAGAAAGCCACATTACAGTTTGCCGTGCCCAACGTAAGGGCTAAATAAAAGTACCATTACAAGGTGTACGACAGGGCTGCGTTCTGTCACATCTCAGATTTAATTTGTATTTAATCGCATCCAACAACATAAAAGTAAATGCAATTCTAATTAATAATATACGATATGCCTACAATACAGCCATCCTTGCAGAATTAGCTGGGGCTGAAACATTACTATGGTAACTGATCTTTAGAAATGGAGACATTAAGTACTTTGAGAAGTCACATATCGCTGTCTTAAACGAATGTTAAGAAGTATAATACGAATAGTTTAGAATGAAAGAATGTCGCATACCTTTTGTATAACCCTTTGGAAAGTGCTCGAATATCAATTAATTGCCCTGCAACTAACTCATCACTAACTTATGGAGGAATTTTGTTCGGGATAATTTAGTTTCAAATTTGATTTTTTATTTGGTTACTCTTGACCTCCACCTAGAGATTAGCTACAACGTTCAACTTAAAAAAGGCAAACAAATAATTTTTCCTGATATATGTTAATTTAAATGCAACACTTATTGAAATCAAAGGGCAGTATAATAACAATAAACATGTAATTTTCTCTACACATGGTACAAACCTAAGACCCAAGTCGTAGTCGTAGTGCCATTAATGTCACGAGCTTCACCGATCATGCCTATTGTTATTGTGCGCGGTCAATTACACAGCAACAGCAAGAGGGTGAGTTGTGGGACACGAGGTTCTCACGAGACAGAGCCATCCCGTGAAATTAAATGTCAAGCGTGTCCCCCTTATATCAAATATGTATCTGAACAGAACCCTTCCTGTCGCAGGCTGCAATTGACAGTGGTTTCATTATTCATTTGACGTTCGAATTTGTGCCACCAGTCAAGAGAACAGCGACGGAAATTGAAAGGTCGTGTGGTCCCAGCTGTGGGATCCAAAACTGTTGATTTTTGGAATGAATGAACGATGCCGACCGACTATGGCGAAATTAAAGGTGTCAGGGGGATTATACAAAAAGTATCACTATACTCTATTTTTGATATGTTTTTCGGACTTTTTCCACTGTCTAGGGTGTAAATCACACAACGTTTCGGGAGTTTTGATCTACTCCCGTCTTCAGGTGTTCCTGGTTAGTCCTGAGAAGGACTTATATTCTACGTTTTTCTACGTAAATTTGTGCCTCCCCCGGGGTTTGAACCCGGGACCGCTGATCGCTAGTCTGCCACTCTAACCACTAGGCCACCACCCTAGACAGTGGAAAAAGTCCGAAAAACATATCATAATAGACCACTGCCAAAAAATGACATTCAGAGAACTACTCTATTTTTACTTCCTTTTACTATAAAGGAAGTATTGGATTCACCCCAAAAATTCGAAATTGAGTTTTCAACAGATCTTCACGTTTTAGAGTCCCCTGATCCCAAAAAACATATTTTTTTTCATTGGTCTGTCTGTCTGTCTGTCTGTCTGTCTGTCTGTCTGTCTGTGAACAGAATATCTCAAAAACGAAAAGAGGTATGGCGTTGAAACTTCATATATAAGTTTTGTGTACTATGTAGATGAGACAGCAAGCTTTTGAAGAAAATCGCATAACCAGAAGTAGGTGTTTACTCTTGTGATTTTTCAGTTTTTTTCGATTTTTTCAAAAATGGCTCTAACGATGTTTTTTAAACTTTACATTTTTACTACAGTTTTAATGTGTATTGATGTGAAATAGGTGATTTTCAGTTGAATACTTCTAAAGTGGGTTTCTTTTGTTTTCTTTTCTATTTTTTTATTAACTCCTATTTTAAATAAAACACCCGGTATATTATTACATTTTTGAATTCACCTTAAAATTCTAGAGAAAAAATTAAAAATGAAATTTTTGACTAATTATAAGAACACTGTAAAAGGAAGTTGTGTGAGTGTATCACACCAGATTTTTTAATTTCGCGGAACAAGTTATGCAACTCAAAATGCCATTTCCAAAGAAACCTTTATTCAACAATTTTATTTTTAAAGAATGCAATTCACGGCCTTTAATGGAAAAATATGTGTCTTGAAGTTAGACTATTTTATGGGACACCTCCATTAATGTCATAGATTTGTTTAATGTTAATTATAAAGTAAGGAAACAAAACGAAGTTATATTTTATGACTATTTCGACACATATATTCGCTTCAAGACATTTCTTATCTCATAAATGTACGAAGTACGAAAATTAAATGGCAAGTTGACACTGTCAAGCTGAGTCTACGTTAGGATTCTTGATTCATAAAATGAGATTTTAATTTTTTTATCAAGTTGACTAGTACAATCGAATAATGGGTTGCATAATTTTGTCCGCGGCATTAAAAATAGAGTAGTATGGAAATAGTTGTGGAAGTTCTGGCTTTACATTGACTTACATTTTTATGGTAGTTCTGTCAGCCCAGCAAAACTTATTCCCGTTTTCGATCAGCTGCCCGCATTAAAAGATAATTTATAGCACGGTCATTAACTTAGTTCGCGGTTGATGATGCGTATCTGGTGTAATTAAGGCCCTTAATAGCTTCGTTAACGTCGCGTAATTTGCCTATTTATGTCCTCGTTTGAATATTCCACATATCAAAACAATTACGGCGCATACTTTTAGCGAATGGGCTACACGTGAGGTCTCTCGTGTTTCGATTTTAATGGCAGTAGAGTATTACGTCGCTTCGGCTGTATAATATACATTGTGTCATTGCAAGCGACCTTGTCACCTTTTCATTATTTAAACTAGTTTTTTACTTTACATATGAACGTTCAAATAAAATATTTATTCATATTAGCCATCGGAACAATACAAATTTACTAGAATTTACCTATAATATTTGTCGTTACAAATGTAGTTAGTTATCTTCTTATATATACAGAGTGTTAATTAAGTAGGTAGACAAACTTTAAGGGGTGATTCCTTGGTCACTTCTAAGATAAAAAGTTCATACAAACATGGGGCCTAAACGTCTTCGTTTTCGAGATACAGGGTGTTAAAATTTAAACAAACATTTTTTTTCAAAAATCTGGAAAACGCCTAGAGGTATTGTAATGAAACTTGGTGTATATTAGTACTCCCTAAAGTGGCATTGTTTGGTCAAAATAAATTTAATTTATTTTGACCAGTGGCTTGCATCGGGGCCACCTCAGTTACCTTACTTCAGAAAAATGTGGTACGCCACTGTTTTTTAGTCAATACGACAAGTTTTTTAGGTTTATCCATTGAAACTATACAAAAGATGTATCTTATTTTTTTGACAGAATAAACCTTTTGCGAGAAAAATGGAAAAATCTGTAACAGCAATTTCGTTCATTGGACGTTAATGGGACCTAAACGGCTTTGTTTTCAAAATACAGCTTAAAGAAGCTTTTAAAAAATGTTATTTAATAAAAAACAATCGTACAATAGCTACAAAATTTTTTTCTAGAAAATAGTGGTGTACCAGATATTTCTAAAATAAGGTAACTGAGGTCACCCCGTTGCACGCCACTGGTGGAAATAAATTAAATTTATTTTGTCCAAACTTTGCCACTTTATGAAATACTAACTTGCACCAAGTTTCATTAGAATACGTCGAGCCGTTTTCCAAATTTTTGTTTAAACTTCAACACCATGTATCTTGAAAACGACGTCGTTTAGGTCCCATGTTTGTATGAACCTTTTATCTTAGAATCGATCAAGGAATCACCCCTTAAAATTTGTCTACGTACTTAATTAACACCCTGTATATAAAGAAAAGTCCTGACCCACTCATTAACGCCCAGCCCAAACCCTTGGACCTAGAAAGCTGAAATTTTGCACAGAGGTTCACTTTATGATATATACAAGGAATAAGGAAGGATATTTCAAAATTCGACCCCTAAAAGGGTAAAATGGGAGTTCCAATTTTGTATGGAAAAATAATATTAAATAGACATTTCGGATTGAAACTTCGTAGGAGTACTCCTAAAAACACATAAGTAAACACGCATTTAGTGATTTTCCGGAAATCAACTCCTTAGCAGGTGAAATGGGGTAAATACGAGTAAGCCTAAAAATCGATATGGGTGTCGTTATTGAGGTTTTTTGGGACTTCGATTGCGAAAATGGCATTTATTTTTAAGTCCAAGACGGTAGACATGATATAAAATTAAGTGGTGAAACGGGGTTTCAGAGACTAATTATTTTTGGGCAGAACAAAGTTTGCCGGGTCAGCTAGTAGCAATATAAATTCGAACGCTTTAAAATAAATAAATTAATAAATTTCTTCAGTGTCACCTACGGTTGTCCTTGAAACTTTTCTGCTCTTCCAATTTTACGGGATTGGATCAGCTAAATATTAGATTATTGCGCTTATGTGTTACCTTTTTACTCCCTTATATTTGTCACCTATAATTACACGAGAACTTTTTTTTGTCGAAGTAAACTTGACATTTTAATGAGAATTTCGTTGCTTGGCAATTTAACGAAAAAAACTGCTTCTGAAAAAATTACGAGTCCGAAGAACGAGTAATTTTTTCTGGCAGTTTTTGAGTTGAATTGCCTAAAGGCAAGGAAACTCGAATTATAAATGTTAAGTTTACTTCGACAATTTAATGAATACATATTTATTAAATAAACACTGCTGGAGCCTGTGATTTGAAAATATCACAAATTCGTTAAAAACCCCCACCACACAAATACTTAACAACTGCTAAATACGTATTTCGACAGCCACGCTGTCATCATCGGTAGCTACGAAAACCTTTCACTGCAAAAAGGCAACGATATACTCGTGACCAAATCACAAATGGAAGTGGGCGATGTGCTCGCATTTTATATCTATTTATACTGTCTAACCCGAAAGGCGTGGCCGAGGACTAATGAACTTGGCCGACGGTCAATGTAACTTCAGCAAATCATATAAGAGGGAGGACGGTATTGGTCCGCCATCTTTGTTCAAAAGTTTATTATCTCGGTTCTTAAAAATGGTCAAGCTTTCAAAATAGTTTAGTTGCTTTGTTGAAGTTAACGCCTTTACGATTTTTAGGTCATCCTCTTTTATACTATGACCCGTTTCGAAAATATGTTGAGCAATACTCGATTTTTCGAATCTGTTGAATCTAAAATGAGCTAAATGCTCTTCAAACCTAGTACCAAAATTACGACGTGTTTGCTCACTATATTTAGAATCACAATGGGAACATTTAATTTCGTACATTCCAGATCTCTCTAAAGTCCTCAGTTTGTCTTTTGGATTTCCCAACAAATTTCTAATATTGTTATTAGAACCATACACAACTTTACGGCCCGATTCTTTAAAAATGTTTGCTAGGCCTTTTGTAGCAGCGTGAAATGGAATTTTGATGTACTTGAGTCCTTCACTTCTAAGACTGGCGAGCGTTGCGGAATTTCGAACGTGCAATTTTGTTTTTTGTTTCCTAACCAAATTATCGATAATTTTAGAAGAGAAACCATTGTACACAGCGATGCATTTTATGGTCTGAAGTTCAGTGGTATATCGATCTCTGCTTAAAGGAAAGGTTAGCAGTCTATGCACCAAGAAATTTAGAGCAGCCATTTTGTGTTGAAAGCAATGATTTGAATCCGCTAAAATGAATATGTTTACATTGGTTTCTTTTCTATAAACATCAAATTCCAACTTATTTTTATTTCTTATTACTAAGGTATCTAGAAATGGCAGTTGTCCTTCGTTTTCCATTTCATATGTGAATTTTATACTAGGAAAGTTTTTCGTAGCTACCGATGATGACAGCGTGGCTGTCGAAATACGTATTTAGCAGTTGTTAAATATTTGTGTGGTGAGGGGTTTTTAACGAATTGGTAATACATATTTAATTTACATATTAGGTAATTTAGAAGTCACTAATTAACAAACAAGACCTAAATTATGGTTTGTAGAAAGTTCGTTCCCCACATTTTGTTCCCCACATTTAGTTCCCGAGATATTTCGTCTCCCCACATCTCGTACCCGGAAACTTCGTTCCCGAGCGAGCTCAACTTGCCTCCTAGATTACAGGGTGTTCAAAAACGAGTGCAGCGTTCGGAATGCAGTTAGAAAAATGAAAGATATTTTAATTAATTTATTTATTACAATAAACTTATAAGAACTATATACAGTATGACCTCGGCTTGAGTTTACAAGAGGGAATTAAATTTTATTTTTGATTTTACATAAAAATGTTATAGGAATTATAATTCCTGCTTGGTTGGTAAAGAATTTTAAGAAAATTTTCAGTTTTTCAAAAACAAGTCAGCCTTGACAGTTAAGCAAAAACTATTTTCTTTTCAGGTAAACTACTCTTTTTGTTCATAATACGGCAAAATATTACTAAGAAAAGTTGTCTAGAATGAGAAATTGTGGCCCTATACAAAATATCAGGAAGATACTTAGATTAAACCGTCATTTTTAATAAATACAATTTATTTTGTTCATATAAGTTTATTATAATAAATAAATTAATTGAAATATTTTTCATTTTTTAACTGTATGCCGATCGCTGCACTCGTTTTTCATCACTCTGTAATCTAGGGGACAAATTGAGCTCGGTCGGGAACGAAGTTTCCGGGTACGAGATGTGGGGAAACGAAATATCCCGGGAACGAAATGTGGGGTACGCAATGTGGGGAACGAACTTTCCGCAACCCCTAAATTATACCGTTTTAAAAGTTAGGTTCCGTTTTGTAGCTCGAAAAGTTAGGGCAAACTTTTGCCGCTGTCATAGTGACAAAAAAACCGCGGCTTATGGGATTTTTAGGGGTCCCGGAAAGTTTACCGACGGAAAGATGACCGAATGGAAAGTTTACCGAAAGGAATGTTTACCGAAAGGAAACTTTGCCGAATGGAATTTTTACCGAAAGAAAATTTGACCGAAATTATAAAATCCTATACATACATAGCGCGTGACGCTGATTTTACAATTACAACTATTTCAAGTGCTTTTTATTTTAGATGATCATACCCTTAAAAAAAGGCAATGTATTCCTTTTGTGTTATTTTTACGAGATCATATTCGGGGTGACAATGAGACCAGGGCCATGCCTTTATCTCCGTTATTTATGAATGAATTTGGATGAAATTTTATAAACGAATACTAGACATAATTTCGGATTAATATACAAGTATAACCAAAACGGGCGACTTCCGGTTTCACCAGAAATAACACTAACCTTGATTTTTTAAATGGATCACCCTATATATTTTATGTTTTTCGCAGTCTACGACTCAAATTACATATAACAGTGTTGCCGCATTTCCTTAGGTATTACACAGAAATATAAAAAAAAAATCTTCAATTTTAGATAAAGGTAAACTAGTGCATGATGCAAATCGTCATATTGGTAATTAAATTTGCAGTTTAATGGCAAGATGACCCTTAGTAGGTGCCATTTAAAAAAAGTTACTTTTTCTTAAAAAACGTGTTTAGCAAATTTTGTTCCTTTATTAAGGGTTTGTTATTGGCTTCATTGATAAAATAGCTATTATCTTTAGTTGCTAGAGTCAATGAGAACATATTTTTTCACGTCACAGCCTTCTATCTATTCTATCTATTTTAATTAAAAAAAGGGTTGGACAATTTCTGTCTGTAATTGATCTCATTTCAAAATACGACAGAGCTAGCCTAATAATTTCCCTGAGGTATAACAAAAAGGAATTTAAATTTAAAATTATCAAATTTAAATAAACATTAAAATAAATACGGCAGGTCACCATACAAGGGCAATATAAAACGTTATCATAAAGTAAGGGATATATTTAAGATTATTATACAGTGTCCGCTGTGAAAGAACATTTACAAAATTTTTGTAACAGTAATTCATTAACAGGACTAGATTAGAGTTTCTAGAAGCCGTTTAAATTGTAATTAATTAGAATTGAAAAATATTTCTCCTGAAAAGCGCCTTGCATAAAAAACGTAAAAATTATGCAAACATACTACTCTTCGGTAAATAATAAATCATCTAAAGAACTAATTAACATTTTATATTATTTTTCCATTTTTTACAATTATGAATCGTTAGTCTTCACGTAAAAAAAAATTGATTTTTAAGAATAAGCATTTGTATGTGAAATTTTGAAACATATTTAAAAAGTTGAAAAAATAATTTTCAAGGGTAATACCACAAAAGGTGAAAATTTTTTGAGAATTGTTTTCGTTCACATGCAAATTATTGCGGTTAAATTTTAAAAATTTGAGCAGTTTTGGTTGAGAGAAATTTGCAATAATGTGCATGTTAAAGAAATAAATTCTCTTAAAAAATTTTGCCTTGAGTGGTATTTGGAAAGATTATTCAACAATATGGGTAGATGACTTTTACCGTGTTCGACAGCATACATTTTTAACGTTTTCCACTATTAATTCAATACTGGAGCTTCCAACACGATTATTATGAGTTTCTAGAACGACGCTGATTTGCAAACGTTGACTTTGACGTTTTGGCGAAATGTCAGTCAAAGGCTACTCACTAAATTGAAATCATTGAAACCAATCGGGCTCGCGTGAAAACACTGTGACATTAGGTGTTTTCAATGAGAGTCAATTTTGATTGGCCGTTTCTGACAAATTAAACAATTTTCATTGGTTCGTTCACTATAGTGTTGAATAATCAGCTAAAGTTAAAAAAATTAGGGGTTTTTTGGCCTTGAGATTGTTCAGTTAGATAAAAATAACACACTCTAAAAACATCTCATTGAAATCTTACTTCATTTCCGAAAAATAGCACTTTTTGGATTTCGACAATTTCGAAAAACTCTATTTTCTATCTAAACAAATAAAACTCACTCGGTGTATAATATGGGCTAAATAGGTTTTTAGATGAGCACAAATTATTGACGTAAAAAGTTTTTTTGAAAAATCAAAAATAAGTTTTTTTTCCATATTATGCCGACTTTTCGGCGGACACTGTATACTAATCTGAAATATATCCCTTACTTTATGATAACGTTGTATATTGTATTTGTATGGTGGTCTGCCGTATTTATTTTAATGTTTATATAAATTTGATAATTTTACATTTAAATTCCTTTTTGTTATACCTCAAGGAAATTATTAGGCTGGCTCTGTCGTATTTTGTACTGAGATCAATTACTTTATTTTCCTCAGTCGAAAACAGACATAAATTGTCCAACCCTTTTTTTTTATTAAAATAGATAGAATAGATAGAAGGCTGTGACGTGAAAAATATGTTCTAATAGCTATTTTATCAAAGAAGCCAATAACAAACCCTTACTAAAGGAAAACAATTTGCTAAACACGTTTTTTAAGAAAAAGTAACTTTTCTTAAATGGCACCTACAAATGGCCATCTTGCCATTAAACTGCAAATTTAATTACCAATCTAACGATATGATTCATGTATTAGTTTATCTTTATCTAATATTGAAGAATAATTAATTAATTTTCTTTAATATTTCTGTGTAATACCTAAGCAATGCAACAACACTGTTGTATGTAATTTGAGTAGTAGGCTGCGAAAAACATAAAATATATGCGGTGATCCATTTAAAAAATCGAAGTTACTGTTATTTCTGGTGAAACCGGAAGTCGCCCATTTTGATTACACTTGTGTGTTAATCCGAAATTATGTCTAGTATCCGTTCATCAAATTTCATCCAAATTCATTCATTAATAACCGAGATAGAGGCATGGCCCTGGTCTCATTGACACCCGGTATATGATCTCGTAAAAATAAAACAAAGGAATACATTTCCTTCTTTTAAGGGTATGATCATCTAAAATAAAAAGCACTTGAAATAGTTGTAATTGTAAAATCAGTGTCAAATTTCCTTTCGGTAAACATTCCTTTCGGTAAACTTTCCTTTCGGTAAAAATTCCATTCGGCAAAGTTTTCTTTCGGTAAACATTCCTTTCGGTAAACTTTCCATTCGGTCATCTTTCCGTCGGTAAACTTTCCTTCGGTAAAGTGTTTTCGGTAAACTTTCCTAGATCCGATTTTTAGTGTATGCATTAAATTGTCACATTATAAATTTTTGCTTTGAAAATAGCATCTTCCTCGCCTGCTGGAAGCAAGCCTTTACCATTCCTTTGCATAAAGTTGGTAATCCTACTCAACTTAAAGATTTACGGCCTATTAGTATTTTGCCCGTTTTATCTAAAGTTCTGGAAAAAATAATGTATTCTCAAATTAAACTACATTTGAATAAATATAATATTCTTCTAGATACGCAATCTGGATTTCGGTTTGGACATAGTTGTACAACGGCTCTTTTAAATATTACAGACAACATTATTTCTGAATTTAATAAAAAGAAATGAACTATTCTTCTATTGCTTGATTAGACAAGCATTTGATATAGTAAAATCGCGGAAACAAACCGTGCACCTCACCAAATATTTAGCTATTCATTTAAAATTACTGTTTGATGACGCGCACTGTTTGATTCCGCGATTTACCTTTAGTTACCTATAGTTACAATCATGATGAACTGACACATGGAGGCGCTACTGCGAAAATCTGTATGCCGATGAAAAATCCGATGGAAACAGAAGGATAGCTGACTTTGAAAAAGAACCAGACATCTTATTAAATGAAGCGCAACAAGCAATAGCTAAGTTGGCAATAAGGAAAGCTCCTAGAGTCGACTTAATTACAGCCGAAATTCTCAGAATAACAACAGAGAGATACATAAAAATAATACATGCTATATGTCAATCCATCTGGTCCTCAATGGTGTGGCCTCAGGAATGGACGACTTCAATAATAATTCCATTGCATAAAAAAGGCCCTACCAATAACTGTGATAACTTTCGGCTACTGACATTAATACCACACATCAGCAAAATTATGCTATATATCATTCATTCTCGATTACAACCATATATATCCAGACAAATCGCTCCAGAGCAGGCGGGCTTTGTAAAAGGCAGAGGCACTAGGGAACAAATCCTAAGCCTAAGACAAATAATTGAAAAAGCCAGAGAATAATATACACCTATGTACTTATGCTTCATTGACTACTCCAAGGCTTTCGATAATGTGCGATGGGCTCCTCTGTGGACAATCATGATAGAAATGGGAATACCAGTGCATATAGTCCATATCATAGAAAATCTATATTGCAACAGTTCTGCACTAATACGAATTGAGAACTCATACTCCTCTCAATGCAAAATCAGCAAGGGTGTAAGACAGGGGTGCATCCTTTCGCCCATATTATTTAACTTATACAGCGAACACATTATGAGAGAAGTCTTGGAAGAATGGAACGGCGGAGTATCTACTGGGGGCAAAAAAAATCAAATTTAAGATACGCAGATGATACTGCGCTAATAGCAAAGACGCAGGATGAACTTTTAACGCTTATAAGGAGACTCGAGATAGTAAGCGAAAAATATGGTTTACATATTAACGCCTCTAAAACCAAAATAATGATAATAGACTGAGAAAACGAGAACAACCCGACCCATCACCATATCTATAATTATGAAGTAATGGATAAATTTGTCTATTTAGGTGCACTTATAACCAATGATGGAAGCTGCGTACATGAAATCCGCCGCAGAATAGTTCTCGGAAAAGCAGCAATAACACAACTCCAAAAATATGGAAAACTCCGAATATAACCCGACATACTAAAATGAATCTAGTGCAAACTTTGGTTCTGCCTGTTTTCCAATATGCCTCAGAAACTTGGACCATCCGGATAGCAGACCGCCGAAAAATCGATGCCTTTGAAATGTGGATCTGGCGCAGAATGCTACGTACTCCGTGGACAGCGCGAAAAACTAATATTTCAATTCTAAGAGAAATTAAACCGAAACAAAGGCTATCGTCTATTATTTACGGTAGAATACTTAAGGTTTTTGGGCACATTACACGAGGAGAAAACTTAGAGAAACTTGTAGTGCAAGGAAAGCCTGACGGAAAACGCAGACGCGGACGGTCGCCAACTCGATGGATCGACACGATCAAATCGATACAGACGCAACAGAGAAAGATGGCGAGAAGCAGTCAGAAAAGCAACTTATAAAAAAGAGGAATATAATTAAATCCATAATCACCACCCATCTGCCAAGATGGAGGGACTTAAGGAAGTTTAACAGTTCAAATTTAATTTTGATAATTGCAACAGTTATTACATAGTTAATTTTGAAATAAGTGTTGTGCATCAAAAATAAATTTAACGAGAGAGAATTTTAGAGCCATGATTTGCTATGCCTTTAAAAGTTCCATATCTTCGAAAGAAAGTTTTGGATGACTTCGTGCTGCTTTGGTGACCAAGTGCCTTCGCATCAGAGGACTGTCTATTGTTGGTTTAATGAATTTAAATTTGAAAGAGTTTCAGTTAGTGATGATTTTTGCGTAGGAGGACCAATTTCTGCAGTTACCGATACGAACATAAATGCTGTGCGAAGAATGATTCAGTAGGACAATCGAGACACGTATAGAATTATTGAAAGCGTCTTGGACATTGACATGACTACAACAAACAAGATTTTGCATAATCATTTGGGTGTAAGAAAAGTCTGTTGTGGGTGGATACCACACAGTTTAACAGTAACACAACAACAGCATGTGAATTGGTAAAAGAAATATGATGAAGGTAGATATAAAGCAGTTTACATCATAGCTGGTGACGAAAGCTGGATATATGCATTTGAACTCGAATCTAAGCGACAGTCTGCACAATGGATGTTTCCAACAGATCCTCATCCAGTTAAAATGAAGTGGTCTCGAAGAGTTGGTAAGAAAATGATTGCTTGCTTGTTCTCGAAATCACTATTTATCGCAACTGTCGTGCTTGAAAATAGACGTACGGTTACCGCAGAATGGTACACAACAGTATGGCTTCCAGGCGTTATTCGAAAAGCTCGTTTACAGCGCCCAAGGAGTGAGATCGTTCTGCACTATTACAATGCTTTTAGTCATACCGCATACCAAACAAAATATCTTTTAGAGACTGCCGGGTTAAAATTGCGAATTTATCCCCCATACAGTTCCGACGAGTGGAATTTGTTTTGAAAATTGGTTTTACCGAATGCGAGGCGAATATTTTGATAAATAATAATAAAAACAAATTTTGGCTACAAAACTTTTGTTTTATTAGATTGCAGAAATTTACGGGGCTACCCTCGCATAACAGCGTCAAAACATGCAAATAAATGTATGCGAACAAGTTATGTATGTACGTAAATTCATGTCTTGATAGGTATACATAGGTATTGACGATGGTTGGTTGGGGGGGCTTGGCCCTCCACAGCCAAAAATCCTAGTTACGCCAATGCACCCCATTCGCGATTTAAGAAGCACTGTAAGCTGTACTTCCTTGATTTGCAGAACAGTGGTAGATGATTCTGATGTGCTACTCTCTTAACGATTTTCTTTGTTTTATCAAATACTTTGTTTTTATAGAATCGCCGTTTATGTTTATTAAATTTATATATTGGTTTTTTTTTGGGTTAAGTGGAGGAGCAGATGGTTCTTTAAAAGAGCCAATCTGAACTTCGAACTTGCACTTCATTATCATTTTTTTCATTGTGTAGTAATATGTATTTTATTATGTGCAATAAAGACTATTATTAGTATACACGTTTGTGAGGCGGTTATTTTAACATTGGATAAACATTTAGCTTACACCATATATTTTGATCAAATTCTGAAAAAAACCTGTATTATGCGAAAGTGTGTTACCTGAGCACGGCATAACCTTCCAACCTACCATTATGGACAACGGCCGTGAGAGCCTGCATTCAACTATAATAAACCCTTCCAGAAAAAATAAGGTTAAACTCATTCTTTCGTGTGTTCTACACTATCGCTTCATTTCCAATATAAGTAAGTAAATAATCCTTTAAAGATAACAAATTAAGTATTCAGTCAGTTTTGCTAATTCTACAATTTGTGTTATAGGATTATAATTCTGCTTAACAATGTTTAGGGCATTCATAGTAAAAGTATTGTAACTATGTAACATTTTTATTTCCCCAAAACAAAGAATATTTAAAACTGTTTAATTTAAGCACCAAACCCGCATCTAGTTTCAAGGCATACACAAAAAAAGTTAAAATGAAGTACATTTCAAAAATCCTTTAAACTTCAGGACGGGTCACACTTCCAAGCGCTTGGATAAGAGCTACTTCAACTGAATTGTACATATAGTACAGTTCTGCCATGTAACGTCCCTTGGGCATACGTGGTGGAAGCTTTTTCTGATCAGGAGTCCAATTACAAAAGTGATATGTTTGTCCTTGCTGCGAACAATTAAGATATTTTAAATTTCACCCATAAAATTAAAGATACAATTTCCATACATAAAAGCTTTTTTAACAAGTCATTTGTAGTGTTAATCAAAACTATTATTAATTGTAAATACCTGCATTGCTGCACATCCAGTAAAATTTCCACATGGAGTGTTTCCTAGACCTAGAGCGTCTATGCTAAGTAAACGGCAAAGGTTGTGTTGTACTCGTAGTGGAAACTCACGATACTCATTACTCAGAAACTTGAAAGCCTGTGTTATCACCTAAAATAACCAATTGTTAACACAATACTTACACTAAAATGCTTGCAATGAAGGTTCAGATATCATTCTTGTGTGACACCTCGAAGTCGAAAACGATAAACTCTTGTTTTCGTTGTTTTTGGTATTGCGGTTTCTATACAAACACAGAAAGTGCAAGTGCGGGATTTTAAATTGGTCTTAACTCACTGCAGTCGAGAACCTCGTAAACTGGAACTCGAAATGTAATGCAAACCGAGGGTAAAGGTAGTCTCCGCGCCATTAGTAAGTGTGTACTCTTTGATTTTGAAATGAATGTATTAGAACTCCGAACACTGTTTTGGTAATAAATTAGTTCTTATCAGTATAACTGCTTGCAGAACAATGAGAAGTAAAGTCGGATATTCAAAAATTTTATACCTTTCATGGGTTAGGTACTCGTATATGAAATGAACAGAACATGAAATGAACAGAATATGATCAGTCAGCTTTAAAATAAAAACATAAAAACAGACTAACGATTTAGGATGCGTTTAAAAAATCACGATATTAGCGATCACTGCTTGGAGCGTGTTTATA
>CALNHX010013544.1:0-15563 GCA_940337035.1 Agriotes lineatus
GTCGTATAAAATTGTCTCAATTTTGGAAGCATTTCTTCACTCCAAAATTTGGCATTTCTATCAATTTCTTCAATGAAACTTTCAGTATCATAGTTTATATAAATTGCGAAATAACACTTCGAGCATCTTGTACTATTTAGTTGTCCTTGTATCTGAAATATTTTAAAAATGTATTTTCATTGTAATGTTAGCTCAGCAAAGATTAAGTAATTACTTACCGTTCTACATTTACCCCCCTCCTGGCAAAATTGTTGATACACAAAAAAACTATAACTTCGTTTTTTCTTGGTGCTGTTTTATGGCATTTAATATATAGAGGGGATCTTTACAGTGTTTGCCCTGGCCTATATTATTTTCAATTATCTCGGGAGCTATACAATTTTTATAAAAATTTATTAATTCGGGCAACATATTCTGTTCCCAAAACTCACTATCTCTTTTTATTTCTTCTTTAAATAATTCAATTTTGTCATTGAAATAGATAACAAAATAACATTTACTTTTGCGTGTTATATTAAGTTGACCTTGTACCTGAAAAAAAAAGCTTAATAACATTTTAATTTCCGTATTTGAATACTCACTTGATAATAATATGAATGATTCCTTTTCAAACGTATTATAGCTCCTTCCTTTTCTAAACAAATGCTACTTTTTTTTAATTTGATCACTTCATCTATGGTACTAGCTTCAAGATCACGGGCGGAATAGAGGCACTTGACTTCCAAAATTGCATCTTGTTCGATGATGCCTGTAAAATGATTCGAGTAGGTAAACCAAGTCAACATTTATAACATGGGTCCTTTAATAATGGGAATAGGAAAATATTATTTACCATCAGGAGATGCTCCAAGGAAACCACAATCTAAATCCACCCAAAGGCCAGATTTTGCTACCACTAGATTTGTTTCCTGCTGAAATCGTTCAATGGCAACTTGCTCTTTGGAAATGCCATATTCTGTAGCTTCTGAGTAAAAATTCGTTTGGGTCAAACAACTTTTAACAATATTATGGCAGGGGGTATGTGGCCGTCTCTTTATTATCCTTCCAAACATTGATGCTGTTAATCGTAATCGCCTTTCGCTTTCATAAATAGGATTTCCAAATTGCCCTACAGAGTTTAGTTGAATTTGGTCTCTTTCTTTTTCGTTTACCTGTAAATTATTATTGAAAATGGATACATCAAAAACTTTTTTCAATAAATCCGGTTTATTACTTGAAGTTTCTGCAGTAGAAGTTCGCATTCCATCTTAATAGTATCAGAATCCATCTCGGGCATTTCTACGTTAGATCCATAATCTCTGTTCACTTTCACATCTACTTTACGTTTTTTATTATTTTTATTCTGATTTTCTTCATTCGGAAACAGTCGTTTGCGTGCATAAGAGTTTCGTTTTCTTGTGCTCTTCTCTACAAACTTTTCAAAAAACTTTCCAGGGCTACTTTTGGTGAGTCGTTTGTAAGGACTGTAATGCCAGTTACATTGCTTATTGTACCTTAATCCTGCAAGGTACACTCTTCTTTCATATGAACCTCGTTGTACTAAATTTAACCGCTTGCCCATATTGAACCGGGATACTATATTCATAAGCCTCTCAGCTCGATTATTATTTTCATTATGAATTAGTAAATGAGCTTTTCTTGTCAACAGTTCAAGGGCTCCTAAAAAAAATGTAAGTACCACATGTATTTATTGTTTTCATACATTCCAAGGGAACTTACCAGATAAATGGCTATATATGAATGTGGACTTCAATAGAGGAATCTTACTCTGCGACTGGTCACCCACAGTATTGCAGATACCGTTTCTGCACACAGAATGATCACCATATACGTGGTAGAGGCCATTCTTCAAATCTTCTCTGAGTAAATCAACGTTCTTTTCATTTTTGGAGTGTTCGTATATTGAACATTTGGCCCTCTTTTGCAGTTCCTTAATCTTAGTTACAGTTAGCAACTTTCGACCTTCAAGTTTGATGTGTGTATCCTTTTTGATCTTGTACAAATGTTTTCCATAATTTTTTAAGGCATGATTTGTGCATTCTATTTTATTTATTGTTTGACCATACGACACTTGCCGTCTCAATTTAGCAAACACGCTAGAATCTCCATCAGCTATGAATTGACGGTACCTTACACCATGCATGGATTCACTCAGATTGAAGCCTTCTACAGCCATGTCAGCTTCCATAGCTGGTGCTGAATTATCCCAATTCTTGTAACAGGTGTGCGATTTAGGTTCATCATTATAATTTTCTGCACGAGCGCATATGCAACAGAATTTATTTCTGACCCCAATAAACAACACTTTTCCAGTATGACGACCTATTATTCCTATCATTCCTGACAAAGCATTGTAGTTAGTTCCATAACTGCGTTTACTCCAGGACCCGTCTACATATACTGTTATCCATGGTGTACCGTCCTCATATACATGACCCATCTCAACAGCATGTGCCTTTTCTTCGGCACCAGCGGCTTCCATTGATCTCCATAACGAAGCTTTCCATTCCTAAAATAAAAATGTTTAGTGCATACAAACTCAATTTTATATTTATAATTATTACAACTCCTAACTCTGTCTCTATGTTACTGAATTGTTTCTCTGGCATCATAGGAATATCTAAACAACTAAACAACTCGTCTAAGTGAGAATATGTACTGCCGGTTGCTAGGGTTCCCCAAACTGCGCCAACATTTATCAAAGAACCAGATTGTCTCGGTGCTTCAGTATCCAGTCGGAAAATTTTGTTACACATTGTACAATTCAGTACAATCGTACTAACCAATCCTTTTGAAGTACGTATCTCATCTTTGACTATAATTTTACCAAGAGAGCAAGTTCTAGAATGTGTATATTGGAAGTCCAATGCAGTTTGCAGAACATATCCCAACTCTACTATTCTGTTTCCAGTAACTGGACACGGTTGCTTAGGAGTAGTGTCACGTTCCACACTTAATGGATAATTCCAAATTCTAAAATCAGATATCACAGTAGAATATTAAGTTACATACTTGGTTGTTGTACTCTTACTGGTCATATTCCTCAGATGATATAACGCCATATTCTTTTTCCGGTAACTTTCTTACTTCTGCTTCATATGTCTTTAATTTCAAGTTTGGAGTCCTAAAACTACAACAATGATCATACATAGATACTATTCAATAGCTAGTACCTGCTAAGCAACTTACAAAGGATTTCCATAATTGCTGGTAATGTCATCAGTGTCACTGGTCCCTTCATAACTAATATTTTCTGTCAATAATGAACTTGTGTTGGTCCTAGCAACATAAAGGAAATAGCAATTTATGTTACAAGTATGAAATTAAGGACTTTTTGGACGAGCCGCAGTTTATGGCCCATCGAGTGAGGCACATAAATAAGGCAAGTGTAAAAGTTCTCTTTCGTACGAGTTACATCCATAATTTTTTGTTCTACTGCTTTGGAAGCGTATATTCTTTTTAAAAAAATACAGTTTAATCGAGATCATGAGCATATGAAAAAATTACAATGTGTATTTTGATTTCGATCAATGGAAACACAGCTTTAGTTGTTTTTGTTATGGTTATTACTGATGAAAAGTAAAAGGTACTAGTACGAAAAAGTGGATGTTTTCAGCTGGTAAACACGGTCCAAATTGATAGCTTTTAGATGCAGTAGAACAACAAAGCAATTTGCAGTGCAAAAAGTAACTTCCAATTTTTGAGGCAGGTTAGGTAGGTAGGTACTACCTTTGATGAAATGGCAGAATTTAATTGAATTACGATAAAGTGCTTAAGTATGTAATAAAAATTATGCAAAACCTTTATCGAAGCAAGCAAAATGTTTGCTTCTGTGCTTGATAGTGGACGGAACATTGAAGTTCCGTTACATTGTATGTAACACATCTTTGGCGAACATTAAACTTTTTCATTTAAATGTTATAGTTTCAACTGTAAGTGAGCTATTGAGTAAGTTTACAATATTGAGCTACCCTGTATATTTTAGTGATAGGTAATAATTGAATTATTCAATTCATCATAGTACTTACTCATTTGTTCCTTCAACCATTTCAGTTGGATTAACATTTATTTCAGAAATATCCTCAGTTAGGTCTTGAAATAGTACGCTTTTGCTAGAGCTGAAATGACAAAAGTACAATAGGTTACATCGTAACTAAATAGTGTGATATTTATATACACGCAGTATGCCAAAGTTTGCACAATATGTGGGCACTGTATAAACTTATAAAACACAACTTATTTTTGTTTCTCTTTGACAAAAAAGTACATGTAATAGATCCACGAACCTCTGGCACAATAATTCATTTGCCTTCATCCATCGCAATTTATTTGCTTTGGACTTCTTATTTCGTTTCCGTTGAATTGCTATGCTTTTTGGCATCTTTGTATGTGATTTTATTTGATGATACAAACCAATCTAAAATTCTAACAATATCATGTAATAGCAAATAATGACACACAAAAATCACTTACTTATATTTCCACGTCACTTATCACAGCTACCAATAAATTCAATAATTATTACAATAATTCACAACTTTCACAATTCACCCACAACGAACGCTCGTTTGGTAAGTTGGGTTTCAAATTGCGGTCGAAACTGTTCCACAAGCAGAAATCGATATGAGTATGCACAGACAGTAAATAAACTTCTGTTGAGCTCAACTTTGTCAACTCAGCAAGTTGAGAAAATATTTGGCGGGAGTTTTTCTTAGGGAAGCGAAATCGAAACGCACCGAGCACGGAAAAAAACACTTTTCTCACGTGTTGTACATGCGATTTTTACGCGCCTGTCGGGAATTTTAAAAATTTAGAGTTACAAATATCAATAATCATACAGAAAATCGATGCTAGCAGAAAAATACCACTTTTATAAACGAGTTTGTAGTTAGAAATTTTCCTACAGTACTTGAAAAATAATATTTCTTGACCACTTCAGGTACCTACCTAAGCATTTCAAAGAAGGCGTTTAGATTGTTTTGAGAGTCATAAATAAGGGGTTTGTTGATTTATGTAGCACGAAATATTTCAGATAAGCTATAGCCCAGATAAGCAATGCGAAAGTGCCATCTGTTATCGTGTAGTCGCAACCATGCATCATGCAGCAGATTTCAGCATACTAATAGAGCCAAAAATAAATTCATAATATTGAACATTACTGCCATCTTACGGCAGTTTAATACGTCAAATACTCCCACTCCGCTTACGGCCTGCTCTTAAGCGAGCGCCGTTGTAACATGATTTGTGAGCGGTGCGCTTGGCGCCCTCTCTCGGCGACGGCTGGAACCGTGGAGCGGTGTAGATCCGTGCTGTCGAAACCTGCGCGCTAAGTGTTACAAAGAGGGATTTCAGAAAAATTGTAATACATTACACAGCATGAAAGTGTCTATGCTTGACTCGGAGGCTTTGAAGAAGTACTCGGACGCTTTGCATCCTCGTATTCTTCAACAAGCCTCCTCATCTGCAAAGTATCACTTGCATGCCTTGTAATGTAATATACTATTGTATACCAAGGCACTGAAGTATAACTTTTTATCACGAATGTGGATTTAGTTGCCGAGACCCGTAGGGCCAAGGCAAATAAACCACATGAGGGATAAAAAGGAACTTCAGTGCCGAGGTGTACACTATGTTTTATTTGAAATCGAGAAATCGTGAAATTACAACCTTTTAACCAAATTTTGTAGGTTACGTTCGATCCATTGATGTTTATCTATCGCCTCGCCACCTACAAAAGTCGTAAAACAATGGATTACTTCACTGCCACAGACAACAGGACGATGGAAATTTCATAGGCTCATTTGGATTGGGACAAAGAAACTGCAGAGGAGAAACACTTCTGAATTTTTTAAACGAACATCAATTTTATGCAATGAACACCTTCTTTTGCAAATCACCGCAACGCAAGTGGACGTGGGCAAGCCCAGACGGGCGTACGAAAAATGAGATAGATTATATCCTATCCAACAAAAAATACATAGTGGAAGATGTCTCCGTAATTAATCAATTTTCCACGGGCAGCGACCATCGTCTAGTAAGAGCCAGAGTCACTATCAACACTAAGGCAGAACGGCAAAAACTGATCGCATCTAAGCCTCATAATTCTAACTATCTACGGCAACACCTATCACAATACAGGACCATCGTCGAAAGAAAACTGGAGGAAATAAAAAATAAAAAAGACCTACCTCTAGATGAATTAGTCCAACAGACCACCTCAACAATAATAAACAGTAGTAGACAAGTAACATCCAAACTACGTATAACAAACGATCCCAAAATATCAAGCGAGACACAAAAACTAATGGCACAAAGACGAAGACTCCAGAGGAACACTGATGAGTTCAGAGTAGTAACCAAAAACGTCACTAAATCTTTACGGAAGGACCTGAGAAATTATAATAGTTCGTTGGTACAACAATGCATAGAGGATAACTTCAATATGAGAGTACTAAAACATAAACGGTCCAAAGGAATTAAAAAAGTCTATCAACTTCGTGACTCTCACGGTAACATAATCTCCAAAAGAAACGAACTAATATCCGTAGTGGAAGATTACTACTCCAAATTATACTCCACAACAGTAACAGACGAGACACCTCAACCACCCAGACTAGTGTTGGGCATAATCGAATGAATTTAATAATCGAGATATCCGAATGCGAGATATTTTAATAATCGAATGAATCATTCGAAACAATCGGATACGAACGAATCGTTCGGTTTCGGGAGGTGAATGAATCTCTCGGATTCAGTTGACACTACTATATTAGTAGGATTAGTTACTATTTTGTGGCAGTAGGCGCTTAGGCGGGGCGCGTACAGCATCTGCGCTGTGCGTAGCGGAATGCGGGCATTTAAAATACGAGAATTATTTGCTTCACCGAAATCATTTTCAGGTGCCTGCAATCTGTTCTGTTTCTTTTCAGGTTTAAGCCGTTGAGCGTCATAAAAATATACCTAAATGCGGTAACTCAAATCTCCAGTTACGCCGTTACGAAGTTACGATTATTGTTAAATAACTCGATTAATTATTATTTCTTTGTCATTTTAAACTGGCATTATTATTATTATCTCTATAACAGCAACCATAAGTAACTGTTTATAATGTATATATGCTAGCGAGTTAATTTTCTTCTTAAATCGCTGGTGAATTAATAGTAGATTGTTCTACAAGTTAAGAAAAGTGAGTTTTCCAGAATTCCAGCGAATGTAAGTTTTTTCGTGAGCATGAAAGAGTTACTTTTCCAATGTGTTGAACATGCAATTTTTCCGTGTAGTTGACAATAATATCTTTTTAAATAATTCTGGTCAAAGTATGTAAGCACAATGCTTACTGTACTGTATAAATATAAATAACCATTATACATTTTAGAATAGACCTTACTTGAAAATGGATGAATCTGTTATTAATTCATTTAGTTTCAGTTTAAACTGCAGTGTTTTATAGCAGCTACATGCCGCATTCGGTTACTTATTTCAAATTGTTCTTATTAAAATTTGCATTTATATTCTTAATTCGCAGCCTCTTTTACCTTTCGGTGTCGAGGACCATTCATCTGTCTGTCTGTCATCCCTTTTTATTTACTATGTATTATTGTATTTCTATATTTATTTTAAGACGCTTTAGTTAAGCTTCTCACGGACTACGAAGGCGGTTGCCGTTAATAATCATACTTAATTTAATATTGCAAGCTGCGAGGGTCTGCCAGCTCCCTTGTTCGCGCGAACTCGCTCTCTTATTGCAAATATTAAATTACACTTTACAATCAAATCGAGGCCAAGTTTTCCGGGCCAATTTTCAATGTCAAATTTATTATAATTTCGATTTATTTACTAAACTATTTTAAAATGTAAACTTTTGAAATAAGATGTAAAATCGGTATAGTATAATAAATTGTATTATTATATAACTTTTGTTTCTATGAAATGAAGTATAAATATAAATACAATCAGTTCAGTTTTAGTATTATTATTTCGACCCATGTCGGTCCTTGCCCTGAGTTTGGCCTTTGGCGATGGTAAAACAGAAGTGAAAGTGAGAATTGTAAAGTAAATTGTAAACCCCGGATAATCCGTCGGCAAGCGGCACACCGACAGCCGATAGCGAGAGGGCGAGAGCCGACCACTCGGGCTCCAACAAAATTGCATCCGAATGCGAATAATCGCAGTTCAAACGAGAGAATCGGTTGCACTAAAGTTCCCTACTAAATTAGTAGTTGGGTCCGAGAGATTTTTTCATTCGAGATATTTGTTCCGAATAATCCGAGAGATTTTTTCATTCGAAATATTTGTTCCGAATAATCCGAGAGATTTTTTCATTCGAGATATTTTTAGTAACATTCGGAATATCTCGGAAGGTCAAAATAATCGAATAATTCGATTATTTTCATTCGGATTCGCCCATCACTAACCCAGACCTATGGTTATCAACGTCAACTCAGAAGACATCCCAGAGGTAAGCTATGATGAAATAAAATTAGCCCTCTCACAATCAAAGAATAACAAAACCCCAGGAGAAGACGATAACACGACAGAGATACTCAAATATGGTGGCGTAAATCTACTTGAATGTGTAAAAACCATTCTAGATAAATGCATATCGGAAGCAAAAATACCGAAACTATGGGAAAATGCTAGTGTAATCCTGCTCCATAAAAAGGGCGACAACACCAAACTCGATAACTATCGCCCTATTAGTCTGCTTTCCCACTTCTACAAATTGCTAACTAAAATAATTACAAATAGAATTACAAATAAACTGGACTTTTATCAACCCCCAGAGCAGGCCGGATTTAGAGCCGGTTATAGTACAATAGACCATCTTCAAGCACTGCGAAGTGTAATTGAAAAAAGTGCTGAATATAAATTCTCATTACACCTTGCGTTTGTAGTTGGAGCGCAGTGACGGAAGCTTTATATAATGCAAGAGTAGACTCCAGGTACACAAATCTGCTCACACACATATATAAAACCGCTACATTGAGTGTCAAGCTGGAAAACAACGTCAACACCAAGAGAATTCCCCTAAATCGTGGAGTTAGACAGGGAGACACGATATCGCCAAAACTCTTCACTCTTGCCTTGGCGGACATCTTCAAGAAATTAAAATGGGACAGTCAGGGTATCAACGTAAATGGCAGAATGCTTAATCACCTGAGATATGCTGATGATATTGTCATCATAGCTGCAACGTCAGAGGAACTACGGGATATGCTCACACATCTACATCAAGAATCGATGAAGGTTGGCCTAAAGATGAATATTGCCAAAACGAAAATAATGAGCAATGAAGATACTCAAATTATTATTGAAGATCAAGCCATAGAAAACGTAACCGAGTATATCTATTTGGGACACACTATAAAACTTGGAAGGGACAACCAAACAGCCGAACTAACAAGGCGAATCAAATTAGGATGGGCCGCGTTTGGAAAACTATCTTATATTCTAAAAAGTAACATCCCGAACTGTTTAAAAAGTAAGGTCTACAATGCGTGCGTCCTACCAGTTTTAACATACGGTATTCAAACAATGACCTTGACTAAAAAGAGTATGTTAAAACTTCAAGTAGCTCAAAGATCAATGGAAAGAGCAATGCTGGGTATCAACCTACGCGACAAGGTCAAAAATTCTGATATTCGAAAAAGATCTAAGGTTGAAGATATCGTCCAAGCCATACTAAAAGCAAAATGGTCCTGGGTAGGCCACGTGGCAAGACAGTCAGAGGAGCGATGGCCTATAAACATTATTACATGGAGACCCAGACTATCAAAACGCCCAGTTGGTCGGCCACCTAAAAGGTGGACAGATGACATACGACAAGCGGCAGGCAGACAGTGGATACGAGTTGCGCAAGATAGGACGGTAGGGAAGCAAATGAGGGAGGCCTACATCCAGCAGTGGATACAAGATGGCTGATGATGATGATGATGACTTCACTGCCGATTTCTCGTATTTTAATGACGATTTCGGCGTACTTCACTGCCGATTTCAAATGAAGTACATTTTTTTCTATAATTTTCAAGGTTATCTTTCTAGGGGATAAGTTGCATTCCTGCAGGGTCCCTAGTTTTAATAATGTTGGTACATAGATTTTTAGTTCTTTTTTTCCACTAAAAAAATTATTTGTCATTTTGACAGATACCTATGTCATAATAGTGAATAAGACAAACAGCATAGTAAAATATTGCAAATTAATTAATTAGTAAACTTGCAATATTTGAAAATAAACATAATGAACGTTTAGAAAGTTAAAGGTAATTGTAATTAAACGACAAATTGGAAGAATAAATTTTTACATTAAAAATTGACACAACCATAATTTTGAAAAAGTTCTACCAACACGAGGTATAAATATTTCCTAGCGTTTTAATCACATATTTATCAACATTGTAACACTTTGACAGTTATAGAAAAAAAGAGTACTTTACTTAGATATTAGTTTCGTAATTTTTTCAATAAAAATGTTTTCTTTAGGTACTGTTTTTTCATTCGTGATATTCTCTATCAAAATATAACGCCTGCTTACAAAAGTTCCCTACGGAACTATGTTATGCAGCTATTTTTTTTTTCAACAAAAGCATTTGTGCATGCCAACCGAAAAAAATTTCTGCAGAACATATTTCAATAGGGAAATTATTTTAAGCATCCTTCATCTAATAAACTTGTCTGTCCGTCCGTCCCGAACGCTGTTTCAGCAGCCAAACCGTAAGAGATAGAGAAAAAAGTTATGAAAGTTATATGTTTGGAATGGTCATGTCAGGTCAGGAACCGAATTTCAGTCACGTGACACTTCCGGTTTTCGAGAAATCACGTGATTTTCGTCCGTAACGCTGTTTTAGCAGCCAAACCGTAAGAGATAGAGAAAAAAGTTATTAAAGTTATATGTTTGGAATGGTCATGTCAGGTCAGGAACCGAATTTCAGTCACGTGACACTTTCGGTTTTCGAGAAATCACAAAAAAGGTCGTTTTTCAAATAGAACGCGTATTAAATGTTTCAGCAGCCAAACGGAGCTGCAACCCTCTGCACCTTAAAACCTCGATCGGTTAGGCAACCACTTTGACACCTTCCAGGTCTGGGTAGTTTTTATTTAATACGTGTTCAATTTGAAAAACGGTCTTTTTAGTTTTTTTAAATGAGACATTTGTCTCACTGGATTGCTTGTTTGTTATATTTCTACTGAAAATTACAAGTAAATTTTGCATAAAATTTAGCATCGTGTCATACAGGCTTAAAAGGTTCAACAGTACATTGAAAATATAAAGCAATAATACATACTTAAATTAAAAAAAAAAAAACCTACAGCTTTATTGTAGTTCTTTAATAACATATTGAAGTTAAATGGAGCAACGTTACAAAAGATGATTTCGGGGCTTCTACGGCTATTATTATTATGTAACCAACACTTCAGAGATTGGAACGGTGCATGGACACAACGCCGACCTGACGTGGCTCATTTAGATTAGTTGCAGCCTTTGATCCTACTATGCACATTGGAACATGTCATTATTAACATTAAAGAACTCGAACGTTTCCTCATTTTCAGAAGGAGCTTCATTCTGAGCTATGCAAAAGAGCACAGTAACTCGACATGCAAACGGTTGAAAAATTAGGCTTACCTTTTTTTCCATGTGAACCGTTACTGTGCTCTTTTGCTTACTCCTGATGAAAGTGGGCGAAACGTTGAGTTCATCAATCTTAATTATGATATGGGTCCAATTCCGGATGCCATTCGTTACATAACGTAATAAAAGAAAAATTAACAGAATTTAGCAACACACTCCTTCATGCTTCTTTTTCATTGCGTAAGCTGGACGACCCCTAGAACAAAACCACGGTTAAGTCTTTTTAAACTTAAACCTTATCCACAAGCAAAAATCAACAAAGATAGGATTACAATGTATGTAACTCTGCCAATTTTTTGAATCTCACAAAAAAACCTGAGCAGTGTACAATTTCCTCTAGTCCTAAGCGAAACAACAGAATATGTGTATTAAGTTGCATTAGAAAGGACATTTATACGGTATGGACAATAAAAATAAATACTGACCTAAGCTCCAGTCTTAATGTCATGGAATATGGCTTCACAGGCTTCAGTGCAAAACAACCAACTAAATAGCGTGGTTTACTAATCACAGGGGGGACTTGTCGTTGTACTATACAAACACAACAGATCAGTGATGAGTCTTCACAGGATCCAGAATTGATGGCCGTATCAAGAGCTGAAACAGGTCTCTTTTAATATTCTGCTGCTATTTTCTGATTTTTGCAACTTAAGCATGTAAGAATCAGATATGAACATTTGAATCAACACAATTTAATTCTGCAGAGGTGTCAGAAAATCAATGATTTTTTCATCATTTGCATATTGAGATAAAGCGGCAAGTAACACTTCAAACTACTTACTGAGGCTTTTAGCCTTGTAGAAGGTGGATGGCAATGCAGATTGTTATCAGTTATTTGCCATTGCTGCGACCATGCATCATCAGGCAATTTCTAAGGTGAACCACGTAAATGCTTCCATAACAGTTAGGTACTACAAAAAAAAGTATATACAGGCCAAACGCAAAAACTATATGATATAATAGTGCGGGAAAATTGCAAAATCGGGAGCACATTATCCTGGCATTTTTTATATTAATTATTATTAACCATGTTTCTCTAGTAACCATAATCAAAATTAAAAGGGAAGCAAGTAAATGGAGCGGAATTTGCCCTGTATTCTGCAGTTTAGCCAATAGCACAACCAGAACTGAAACACTATACCAGAAAATATTTGGAATCGCATTAGGTATCATATGGCAATATATACGTCATTTTACTTTAGCGTAAAACAAAAAAAAATGCAACATTAAGCATAATTAGGTAAAAATTCGGTGCACGGTCCGGTCTAGTGCGCATGCGCAAAAATGTAACAATGAACATAAAAATGTAACGTTGAACTCTCGCGCGTATTTTTTCTCTAAAAAAAATTATAAAGACCTAACAACTAACATAAACCATTAACCTGGACCACCACAGAGAGCGCAACAACATTGCTTTAAACATTACGAGACGATAGCGGCAAGCGGCATCCACAACATTTTGACGTACACGCTGATCAAACTATAAACTTACTTCATTCGCAGCAGATGCGCAATAGACCGGAACGTGCACCGAATTTCATCCCATAATTAAACACATAAAGTTTAAAATGTAGGAGTTACCTGCAAGATACTTGCACTTAGGCAATAGCGCTACTTCTTTATCCAAATAGTTTTATCCCAAGGAGCTCCGATTGCAGGGTTAACTTCACCATTGGTGCCTTCTTCAAAATCATACAAATCTTCCGTCATGACGGTTGTATCTAAAAAAATTACGTGTTTAGGTTCCAGTTTGGGCAGTTGTTCGAACAGACATGCTGCAAAGCAATTTTCAGTGCAGTCTGTTTGCCTCACAGTCATTCAGACAAGAAGTGTCAGAATTATTGTTATAAGTCATCATTTGAACGAAGATCTGGTCAGTTTTTATGAATACCATTTAGAAATCAAAGTATCAGCAAACACGTGCCACGTGCGAGAACAGAATTTGTGGTTAGTTCGGCACTCAACGGTTTATTTGCAATTAACAATGACTTTTTAAGATCGAAGCATATTTTTTATTTGATATAACCAATTTCAGGTAGTTTAAAAAATACTTACTTTTAAAACGAGCTCCATCGCTACCTCAACGTCTTTCAATTTCAAATGACTTGGCCGGAAGAAGCCTTCGTTGTCAGGAAAGGCTAAAGTTAGGACGGCGTACCAACGTTGCCAATTCGTGCACCGATGGATAAAGCGGGAAACTTAAACTTTCAAAATAATATGTTTCAAATTACAATACGTATATTAACTCAAAAATTTACCGTAACAGCAACTGTTATGATTACACATAAATTCTCCAAAATTTAGTAAATTATCTTTTCTTTAATTTTCTTTTAGAGACGCCAAATGACATATTCATTTGTTAAATTAATAAAAATCAGGTTATTTATACATTTTATATTTTTTATTAACAAAAATTTAGATATAATATAATTATTAATTTAAATAATTATTAATGTAAATATTAAAAAATAATACAAAATATTTTTTTCCTAATTATTTACTCATAAAAATGATCATTTTCAGGATTTTTAGATATAATTTCTGAATGCGTGTCATGTAAATTTTCTATAATTAGCCGAGTTTCTTCAATATTGGGTTTCCGGCTACAGTTTCTGTTCCTATTTTGTTTACGTGTTGAACGAAAAAAGGCCTGTTTTCGAATCTTCTTATTAGCTGGCTATCCAACATACTCTGTTTTCAAATCCACTTGACTAATGGATTCAGCACTTTTAAAAAAAATTTGGGACTATATTTATTGCCATTGACAACACACATGGGCTTACTGCCTATGATTTTGAACTCACTACCATTTTAAGTGTAGATGAGTTTAATGAAGGGATACCCTTAGCATTTATGTTTTCTAACAGGAAAAATTCTTATATCAATCAAGTTTTCTTTCAGAAAATAAGAGATAACGTGGGAATTATAAAAACTGACACTTTTATGTCAGATATAACAAATGTATTTTATAACCCATGGGAAAATATAATGGGTCCACCACATAAACAGCTTTATTGTCCTGGCACATAGATCGTGCGTGGCAGTCAAATTTGTCAAAAATTAATAATGCTGAGAAGAGGGAATGGGTTTATAAAACTTTAAAATATTTACAGACACTTTTGGATCTGCAGAAATTTCAAGTTTTTGGATATTCTGAAAAATTAATCAACAAAAGTTTCGTCAATATTTCATTAATTATTATGCAACTTGTTTTGAAAAATGGGCCTATTGTTTTCGAATTGGAGCAATTACTAATACAAATATACATCTCGAGAGTATGCATAAAACACTGAAATATGGTTCTCTGAATGTCATTTTTTGGCAGTGGTCTATTATGATATGTTTTTTGGACTTTTTCCACTGTCTATAGTGTAAATCACACAACGTTTCGGGAGTTTTGATCTACTTCCGTCTTCAGGTGTTCCTGGTTAGTCCTGAGAAGGACTGATATTGTACGTTTTTCAACGTAAATTTGTGTCTCCCCTGGGGTTTGAACCCACTCTAACCACTAGGCCACCAGGGCCTAGTGGTTAGAGTGGCAGAGTAGTAATCACAGCGATCAGCAATCCCGGGTTCAAACCCCGGGGGAGGCACAAATTTACGTTGAAAATCGTACAATATCAGTCCTTCTCAGGACTAACCAGGAACACCTGAAGACGGAAGTAGATCAAAACTCCCGAAACGTTTTGTGATTTACACCCTAGGCAGTGGAAAAAGTCCGAAAAACATATCATACTAAAATATTATTACTTACAAAGTAAAAAAATTAAACGTTTAGACAAGACACTTCATGTTTTGATCGAGTTGTTAAAAAATAAAAAAATTTGAAAGAATTATGAAACGAACAAAATAGGATACTTCAAAACTAGTGAAAAATATCTATGCAAGACATCGTGTAGCAATATTCACCAAGTTTACTGAGAACGTAATAGAA
>CALNHX010013545.1:0-15558 GCA_940337035.1 Agriotes lineatus
CCTGTATACTTCAACCTTACTATATTATATTAGTTAAATGTGTTTTTTCAGTTTCTTATTTTTTATTTGTATTACGATTACATTACTAATTTGTTCTTCCAAATAAAATTTAGACAAATAGATCTTTTGTGCTAGCGCACTAGTCCTAATCGAACCTAAGCGCAATAGACATTCGTGATACCACAGCAAAAATATTCGACATAACTTTGACTACTCATGGTATTATAAGTGATTATTTCCTTCATTTCCATAATAATGCGTAATCACTATGGTTTCTGTCAGTTTAATAATGACAAAAATTCAAACGTCAAAATTTAACAGCGGTTAAATATTTGTCAAAATTTGATCGCTTGTGCATAATTTTAACATGATTATTAAAGGAGCTTCACCAACTGAATTTTATCTATTTATTAAGGAAATAATCATGCCGAACATCCCGCGTGCATGTAAACTAGCCTGAATACATTTTGACGATTTTGCTATGCACTCGGGATCCTTGTTGAGCGGAAAATTTACTTAAAATATTTCTTAGCAAAACACTCTCACAGAAACGTTTAAATTTAATCGGCTATTTTAAATCACTTGGGATATTACTGTTGATTAATTTTGTTTTGTCAATCAGTGTTTAATCAAGTAGTAGTGTTTGCCCATTTGAGTTTTTTTTGTTAGATAGCCCTCTTTCTTATTAATTGATTAATATACTAGCACTATACATTTCCGAATAAACTTAGTGAAATTTAGTGTTAGTTGATTTGTATATTTAATATAGGTAGTGTATCAGAACTCCTGTCAGATATGGCAGACTTTCCGAAGCCAGTACAAACGAGGAGGGATAAAAGAATAATAATCTCTCTAAAAAACGTGGTTTCAGATGTCTCCGACTGATAGTATCAGGTAAAAGCCTCTGTCTAAAGTAACAGGTGAACATCGATCAAGCGGACAGAGCGGATGAAATAGAAACACCTAGAGTCTAACCCACGGTAAGTGGCTGTCTAGACAGGCCCTTCAGAGCAGCTGATTATGGCATTATACATTAGCAACATAACAATGTAAAAATAAAGGAAAAGGTAACGAATAGACGCCAAATAAAATAGTCAAAAACAAGAAAAACTCTCCTCGTGGAAATTCACATTTCGACAAGAATGAGCCCCATGGGTTTGGGGGAGAGCAATTCTGCTGAAAAACAAGACAACAAGAAGAAAAAGAGAAAGATACGAGATTTTAGATGAATACACAAGGGTGGAAAACCAGGATAAGGAGGTTGTCGAAGAATTCAAGAGACCAAACATAGACATGCTCATTGTGAGTTAAGCAAAGGAAGAAAGGAAGTGGAACTGAAGAAATAATGGACTTGTATACTATTGGAAAGTGGCGTAAGAAAGAAAAAGAGAGTGAAGGCCGGTGTAAGAATCTTAATCATCGAAAAATGTGCAAAATCGATCCAGACATGGAAACCCTTTAATGAGAGAATGCTAAAACTGACCCTGAAAATGTATAGAAGAAAGATACTACTCATGGGGTGTATGGACCTAGCCCAATAATCGAAAAAAAGAACAATCCATGCAGACCATAGATGCAGGCAATCTAAATGGAAGAACAGGTAAAAGAGAAAATAATAATACAGTTGGGAGATTCGGCGAAGGACCATGTAATGATAATAGGAAAAGAACTGAGGGAATTAGCAAAGAGCAAGATAATAAATGCATACTACCGCAACAAAGAAATACACAAATATACATGGGTGCAAGAGAGAAGAAAATTGAGATCTGTAATCGGCTACATAATCGTAAAGAAGGATATAACACTTAGAATAAAAGACGTAAGAGTTATGAGAGGCGCAGAATGCCAGAGTATCCATGTTAGCAAAAATGGAATTGCCATGGTATGATTTCAAAGAAAATGCAGTTAAACCTCAAACAACTCCGGATATCAAGGCAACTACAATGAGAAGAATAGAGAAGTTAAAAGACTAGGAGCAAGCCAAAAGAAATAAGACTGGAAAAGAGAGACCAACATATAGGGAGAGCAAGAAGCTTGAAGTCTTATAAAACAATTAAAGCATTAAGAATAAATCACAAAGAGAAAACGTATATTTCATAATATCTCTGAAAAAAGATAGGCAGCGTACTATACAACGACTGTAATTTACAGGAAATAATGAAAACATAGAGATACGATAGAATAAATAAGAAGAAATCATAGCATCTATGGAAGACATGAAGAAGGTTATAAGAAGCATACAAGTCAATAACACTCCCGGGTAGCAGGAATTTTCTCGAAGCTGATTAAGTATGGATCCGTGAAACTGCATCGAATGCTGAAAGATATGTTTCAACAAACAATAAATTTAGAGGAAATGCCTACCGAGCGGAAGGAGTCCTATATAACTTAAATTTTTTAAAAAAGGGGACCGTGTAAACTGCAAAAACTCAGAGACGTGTATGATAGCAATAATAGGGAGAGTGTACGGAAAAGCTCTAAAAACAAAATATAAAACTAAATAGAGGAAAAACTAGAAGAAGGCCAGAAATGTTTTACCGCAGACAAGTCATATGTAGACCACATATATACCATACAACAAGTAGTAGAAAGGAAGGAAGCAAAAAATAAAGAAGTACACTTAACCGTTATAGATCTGAAAAAAGCCTATGACTCTATACCTAGCGATGAAATAAATAAAAGTTCCCAATAAGATCATCAACGCCGTCAAGAACTGGTACAAAAGTAAAAGTTGGGCAAAAATAACCGACAGTTTTGAATCAACGGAAAGTCTTCTCCATGAGTGTCCTACGTAGCCCACTTTATTCAAAATATATATAGGACTAACTCTGAAACCATGGGAATCCAAATGTAAAGGAATGGAAATATCAATCAGAGATAAATACATATACACACTCAGTTTCCGATGAAGTAGTAGCAGCACAAGACGAGGGGGACTTGAGATACATGATAGGGAAAATGAGGAATAGAAATAAACTTTAAAAAACCGAATACCTAACAACATCTGAAGAAAGAGCACATCATGAAGTCAAACAACATCTGAAGAAAGAGCAAAAAATGTAGTCTAAGAACTCTAAAAGCAAAATCGAAGCAAATAAAATGAAATATTGGAGAAGGAGCTGCAGAGTCCATAAAAAAGACAGAATCACAAACAATAAAATAAGAAGAATGAAAGTCGAAAAAGATATCAGCATCTACATCGAAGCAAAGAAACTGTAATGATACGGATGCACTCGACAACCCGACAAGACAAGATGGATAACATGATAACCGACTGGAGCCCACCGAGATGACGAAAAGTGAGAGAACAAAGAGAAGAGGAGAGCTGAGAGAAAGAAGACAGCGACAGTGTTACGGTATCAAAACGACTTAACGACACCCACGCCAGGTGAGCATCGCACGACTGGGTCAGTCCAAGAAAAGCTGGCACACTCGCCCTGAGAAACAGACTAAAGGCCTCGGCTGAAGCGCTCAGGGAGTTGGGCGTGGTTCAAACGGTACGTCACTGGGCAAGCGTGCTAAGACATATACGGGGCAAGTCAAAATAAAGGGGGCTCCACCAAGCCTGTCATAGGGGTGTATCCGAATAACCGGGCCTGGACGGTTAGACGGGTGAGAAGTACACAGGGTACTCCGTCATAAAGGTACTCGAGAGCTGTCAAACTCGGGCTACAATTTCGGGACAGAAAATACTTAATTCACGATTTCGGGAACTTGTGGCCGCGGCGGCGACGTCACAAGACCTACCTGCACGCTTAAATCTCTCCAGCCCCGTCGTACATCAATCTTCACACTACGAGGCTTAATCTGAAAAAGAACATGCACAGGTCGAACAACAATAATAAGTCCCTTAATCAGATATTCGTCTATTGTCCGACTTCTTTACAATCGTGCAACGTTCACGCCACCAAGCCTATTTTAAATCCTAAGGTATGCCCCAGCTGGAGGATCTCAAAAAGATTCTAAACAAAACAGAAAACTCATTTTGTATTTTAGAATCTACCACCGGCGCACCGCAAAAAAAGTTCAAGGGGAGAAAAGGGGGCATGACCTCTGAAAAAATGTCGCCCTGTAGATTCTCACAACCATTTTATATATCCAATGATGTAAGCCCTACAGCGTAACCTGTATTCCAAATTTGAGCTAAATATCTCAAAAACTGCAGGAGCTATAAAGAAAAAACTTAAAAAATCTTGAAATTTCAACACCCTGTAGATCGGTAACGAAGCGTTTGCGGACCTATGTTTATATAAACTTTTTATCTTAAAATTGTCCAAGGAATACGCTCTTAGGCTATGACCATCGAGTCAAGGGACACCCTGTATAAAACTGAAAGTCCTGACTCACTCACTCATCAACGCCCAGCCCAAACCCTTGGACCTAGAAAGCTGAAATTTTGTACAGAGGTTCCCTTTATGAGGGAATAAGGAATAAGGAAGGATATTTCGAAATTCAACCCCTAATGGGGTAAAATGGGGGTTCCAATTTTATATAGAGAAATAATATTAAATAACATTTTGACTTGAAACTTCGTAGGAGTACTCCTAAAAACAAATAAGCAAACACCTATTTCGTGATTTTCCGAAAATCAACCCCTTAGGGGGTGAAATAGGGCAAATAAGAGTAAAATACGATATGGGTGTCGTTATTGAGGCATTTATTTTTGAGTCCAAGACGGTGGACATGACATAAAGGAAGGGACAGGGCGGGACGAGACGAGACTGGACGGGACGGGACAGGACTGGACGGGAAGGGACGGGACGGGAAGGACTGGACTAGACTAGACGGGAAGGGATTGGACGGGACGGAAATGGAAAGGAAGGAATGGGATGGAAGTGGGGGGAAAGGGACGGGGTGGGACGGGACGGTACGGGACTGCTCGGGACGGAACTGGACCGGAAGGGACGGGACGGGACGGGACGGAAAGGGACGAGACGGAACGGAACGGGATGGAAAGGGGAGGGAAAGGGATAGATGGAAGGGGAAGGGACGGGACGGGATGGGAAGGGACGGGACTGGACGGGACTGGACGGGAAGGGAAGGGGCGGGACGTGAAGAGACGGAACGGGGCGGAACGGAACGGGATGGGACAGAAAGGGAAGGGAAGGGTTGGGATGGAAGGGGAGGGGACGGGACGGGATGGGACGATACGGAGACGGGGACGGAGAAAGGTACGGGGACCTGGACGGGGATAGGGTTGGATGGGATGGGATGACAGAAAATAAATAGTCGTTATTTAATACACAAACAACGAACCTCGCGCGAACGAAGTCGCGGGTAACAGCTAGTTTATATATATAAAGGAAAGTCACAACCCGGCCTAATAAACGCAGAGCCGTAACCACTGGTACTAGGAACTTGAAATGTGAGTGGAAGGTTCAATTTGTTACGTATGGTAGTGCTAAGAAGGTATTTTTTGAAATTCAACCTCTAAGGAGATGAAAAGGGGTAAATGCGTTTTTACAAATTCCTCAATATCTCTTAGGCCCGATGAGATATCGAGATGGCGTATACTTGCAAAGATTGTCAATGCAAATGCCTAAAAACGTATTTCAGGATTTTCTCCTAACCAACCCCTAAAGGTGTAAATCTGGATTAGGGGTGAATCTTGCTAATAAATTATGAAAGAAAAACTCAGTTCTTTGGCAGTTTCCACGTTGGGGTTAAAACGTATAGAGAAACTAATTTTCCATATTTATAAGTTGTTTGTGGTCCACTAAACATTATGCAAATGCCGCGGAATGCTTTTTGGGAAATATTTTTTTACCATTATAAAAGAAATTTAACATATGATCAGATTCGCCAAAATTTAGTGGCAGTACCGAAAAGCTGCTAAAGATAAATCGGAATATAACTTACAGATAGATTCAATGGTAAACAGAAGTTTGCTTCCTCAAATTTTTAATTCTACCATCGATTACTTCATGTTTTAATAACGGACAATTCTTAATTAAATAGTATAATTTTTTCATTAATTTAGATACTGAAAAAAAGTATAAACTGAATTTTTATTAAAATTCTTACAATAGAATCTGTTTACAAACCCCACATATCTTTTAATTGATTAATATGTTTCAGTAAACTCAGTGGATAAATATATGTAGTGATGGGCATAATCGGATGATTTCAATAATCGGAATGTTTCATTTCGGAATGTTTATAAAATCGGAATATCATCCGATTATTTTACATTCCGTAAATGCAAGCAAGGGAAAACGAGCAAAACAACAACAAGCGGAAGGAAGATGAAGTGCGTCTAAATTTGCAATGCGAGCACTCGCCGTTGCGCCGTAAGCCCTTATCTGCGTTGGCATCTATTGTTTGGGTTTGTAGGACTGCCAGTAAAACAATTTATGAGTTTGAGTCGCACAGTGGGATGTGAGGAAATAAAATATTTTTTTCAAGTTATTACAGTAGTTACCTTAATAGACTTTCGGAAAATGGTAGTGATATTTTAAAGTTTAATGGCACATAAAGTACATAATAGATAGTATAAAACAGTACATGAATTTAAAGTCTGTAAGGTGTACTATCTAATAATTAATCTACGAAATACCACTGCCATTAGTGCCATTCACGTATCATACACGTGCGCACACGGCCCGACCCGTCGGCATTCGCCAATCAGCATATAGCTGTCAAGTGAGTCATCACAACATTCCGTATTCCGTTCAGTTCAAATTGGCATTTTGTTTTCTCATGTTGTGTACCGAATAGTAAAATAATCGAATTCCGAAATAATCGGAACCTTCCGATTTTTTGAACAATCGGAAACTTTCTGATTATTCATTCCGGATAGGCCCATCACTAAATATATGTATCTAAAAGCATGAATTCAATGTTTTACTATAATGTAAATTTAGAAGTGAAAGCAGTCTTTAAAGATATCTCTCAATCTGCGAGGACACCTTAAAGCCACCCCGCTATACATAAAGCAAAATTTACGCAATTATTCCCATACATACACATAGTCAAGAGACGTTGTTTTGAAGCAATAATTTTATTGTTCAAGTGTAAAAAAATCAAATAGACATGACGGCGCCATTCAGACGCGTGCTGTTAGAAAATACACCCTAAAAATAGCTATGACATTTAATTCCTGACACTTCCTTTAGAATTTACGGTCATAAGCTTATTAGTGGTTTTTATAACTCCACAACTTGCCATAGGAAACGTTTGGTATGCACTACTCGAGTTATTTCCTCATTTACACGGTGACTGCAATCAAGATTAAACACATTCTTCAGAATCTCCGAAGTACGTACACAACCGAGTTATTTTCTTATTGTCGATTGCTGCTGTACTCAAGTGAAATGAGAAGATAATTTCAGTATACAGAAACCAGTCCACAATAACATATTGAAACATATTTCTGATGTTATATATTGTGTTGGTTGAAATGGTTAATCACATTGAAAAGCTAAAATATGCACCTTGAATAAAATATTAAATATGAATTGTTGGTGGTTATATGTAATATTTCGAAACAAATTAAAAGTTCATAGTATATTCCTCGTGTTTTTTTTTAAATTTTGGTGTGAGTAATGTGCATATTAGTAAAACGTATACGAAATCTTCTACATAATCTTATTAGTCTTGTAATGCTTACATCATATAAATAGCATGACATTACTGTTTGGGTTTACATTTCGAATCATAATACATTACTGACGCATTTGCAAATCGCTCGATACTAATTTGAAGATTTATGATACTACTAGGAATGATACTGACATCACGTCTTAATCCTAAGAACCCTGAATTAATCGACCTGAAAATAAACATTTTTACGACTTTTCGGAAGAAAATATCAATGGAATCAATGGAAATAGACAGGTTGGCCATAATTGCACAATTTTGTTATATAGTGGACACAAATTTAAGTTGTGTAAATGCTGCTAAAGGCACAACCGTAAATATTATAATGGATAGTTTTAAAACTCTAAAAAATATTTGAAAATTATTTTTTACAAAATATTATAATGACAATTTAATGCATACACTAACAATCCCATAAGCCGCGGATTTTTTGTCACTATGACAGCGGCAAAAGTTAGCCCTAACTTTTCCAGCGACAAAACTGAACCTAACTTTTAAAACGGTCTAATTCTAAAATAATTTTTGCCTTGTTTGTTAATTTAGTGACTTCTAAATTACCTAATATGTAAATTAAATATGTATTCATTAAATTGTCGTACCGAATTACACTCAAGCTTTTTTTTTATCGAAGTAAACTTAACATTTATAATTCGAGTTTCCTTGCTTTTGGGAAATTCAACTCAAAAAACTGCCAGAAAAAATTACTCGTCCTTCGGACTCGTAATTTTTTCGGAGGCAGTTTTTTTCGTTGAATTGCCAAGCAAGAAATTCTCATTAAAATGTCAAGTTTACTTCGACAAAAAAAAGCTCTCGTGTTATTATAAGTGAGAATATAATTCGTTGAATTTTGAAGACCTTATACCATACTGAGAGTATAGCTACAACGCGATTTTCGATTTGGTACGAGTTAACTTGGTTTTGTTTCACCTGTCAAATAAAATATTTCAGAAACGTCATTGACTTTGTTAGTTTTTCTTTTCTTGCAACAATGAGTCTAAAATGAATACGCGTTGAGGGCAAACATCAATCAGTAGCATTGATGCTGATGTAGTTACAAGTGTTTCGTTCAATACAGTCTGCAATAAATGTTCTATTTGGCGACAGTTTCAACATTTTTGTTCATATAGGAAGTACGTGTTTGCTGCAAATACAGCGTCATGGATGTCTGAAATTCTTAAAGGTTACGAGTATAATATGCTCAAATCGAATGGCGAGGATTATAAAGAAACCGTGATTAAAACTCATTGGAATACGGTCGCAAGAGTACTGCAAGAAAATGACTTCAAAAATTATGGCAAGAAATTTAACCCATTTAGCGACGTGGAATTTAAAAGTGCAAGGGCCGCACGTGATAGCAAAAGGAAGCAGTTACAAAGTAGACCAAAAAAGCGTAAGCAAATCACTGCTGCTTTTACTATTAAAGAGTTGTCTGCTATACAAAAATATTGGTACGAGGGTACACTTGCAGGTTTGCAAAACAATTTTTTTTAACATAGCTGCCACCAAATTTGCTTGGGGAGGTAATGAAGCTGCATATGGTTTAGTGCCTTACTTTCATATTGAGTTCGACAACCATTTTAATGAAACGGGGAGAATAATCTATACCTTATATTTACAAAGACAGCCCAGGGGGGTTCAAAAAGTTATGCTAACAATAAATGGCTAACACCAAATGAAACCAATCGAGATATATGCCCAGTTAGTTAATATTAAAAAAATGAAGGAAGAACGTCCTCCACATATTACCTCAGACAGAGTATTTATCACACCTAATCCCAACTGGAAGCTTGCCAATTCCATGGGTTGGTAGAAAAACCTTCCTGTAGGTGTTTCTGAATTATCCAAATGGATCAAGAGGACTGCAACGGAAGTTGGGCTTGAGGTAAAACGAAGAAAAATAACTAATCACAGCCATATATCAACAGTTCCCATCTTGCAAATGCTAGAATTTCAGATCAACAACTGATTAAAGTTACAGGGCATGCTACTTCTAATTCTATTGCTCCATATCTTACAATGCAACCTAAACGACATGAGGAAATTTTAAACAAAATGAAGAAAAATAGGAATGAAACTAGCTCTGAGAATATAACGGATTCTATTAATATACTGGCAACCAATACAATAACTTCAACTAGTACTGAAGTTTAAAAAAAACTGGTCTACGCGTTCTTTTTGAAAATTGTTCCTTTAACAACCAAACCTTTAATTGTAATGTATTATCTGTAACCTCATTTACCTTGCGGTGTAGAGGCTGGTGCTTTATGCGCTGGCATCTGGCGGTACAATGCTCAACTTGCCCCGGATTCGGGATACAGAGTTGCATCGCGCCTTTGGTGCTTGCGTAGCAACCATTGTGTGAAGTATGTGTCTTGGTGATGTGTTGACCTTGTTACTCTATCTCTTAGGTCTGTGGTTCCGAGTAGAGCACAGTTAATTTGGTGCCCAACTGTGAATGGTCTCACCGAGCCCGATTCCAATCGCCAAGGTTACGGAAAAATTCCGACCCCGCGGGATTCGAACAGAGGACTTGCTTAATGCAAGCCAGGCGCTTACCCAACTGCGCCACGCGGTTGCTGTTTAATGATTTAATATAAATTAAGTATTTATGTACCATTGTATGGAAAAGTATCTGCGACAGTTTGTGTTAGTCTTTGTGCTGGTTGCCCTTAGAAAACTGCCCTCGGGCAAGCCCTCGGGACAGTTTTCATTGCAACCAGCACTCGACCCTTGGCGTGTGCAAAATTATCGGTAAGTATGTCTCGCCCTTGTTATATTACTATTGAAAATCGTACGACACTCATTAATGACCAATAGAAAAATTAATTCACGATACCGTAACCAAAACAACAAAATTTCTTGGATATTTTTTGTAGGTAGACTAACCTAACTGTGATTAATAAGTGGACATTTTTTGACATTCACTGTTGTTAACATGTTGGTGACACTGTAAGTCTATGTCAAATTCGAGGTTAGCAGGTTAGATTTTGCGTCAGTTTTGACACAGACTGACGCAAAACATAACCTGCTAACCTCGAATTTGACATAGACTTACAGTGCCACTAACATATTAACAACTTACTATGGATACATTTTTAATATATCACTTGATAATTTATTTTCGAATAAAATTTAAATTTTACTTTTTATGGCCGTGTCGCGACGATTTTCTCGCCGTACCCTACATTCTAGCATTAATTCATGTCCGGTAATTTTTTAGAGTGCACAGAAACAACGTATTAATCGGCAGGAGCGGTACGCGGTACGAAAGAATTAATACTCTTATGAGATTATAAGTGACAACATCGATTTTAAACAAATTCGTGAGGTGTCATTGAATATACATTTTTATGTTTTGTGTATCATAAGTTCTTTATGAAAACAATTATTTAAACTTCAGAACTGCAATGTCTCTTATTAAAAATGAGTTTTGTCTTTTATTATAACCATTGACCTCTGTCCTAATCTTAAGAAGAACTAGTCTTGTTAAGTTTGATTATTATACATATAGCTTACGTTCTCATTATTCTGAAACAATTTAATAATTATTATGTTGTACCAACGTTATTTAGTAGTGAAGTTTTGCCTCCCCCAGATTTTGTGAGGCTACCCCCCGTGGAGAGGTGGGACTTTGGTTTACCCACCTGGGGACTAGAACCGTTTGTTTTAGACTTCACCATGTTGTTGTTTAGGGAGGTTGTTGGACAGACGGGTTGGCGAGTATGTAAGGGTATAGGATGTAGGAAGGATACATTGGTTTACGGATAAGATTTCGATTAGGACACGATAACTTCCTGAGGTAGGAGTTGGAAGATTATCGAGGCTCACGTGGGCAGGGTCGCAGGCAGGGTCTTTCATCAACCTGGATTGTGAATGAGTATCTAACCGCTACTCCCTCCCCCCACTTCACTGCTAAAACTAATCCCAAACAAAGAAAGCCACCCAAAACAACAAAGTCAAAAAACGATATGGGCCGGACATAACAAAAGTATACAAGACCAACACTATGAAATAACCAAATAGGGAAATGGTGACCATACATAGGAAAAAGATCAAGAGGTAGGCCACAGAAAAGATGGACAGACGACATAGTGAAACATGTAGGTTTCATATGGCAAAGATCGGCCCAAAACAAGGAAAACTGAAACAAGATGGCGGTAAGAATAGAAAATAGATAAAATAAAGAAAAAAAGAAAGTATGAACGTTATTAATTAGCCTATTAGAATTAAACTTTTTTGAAATTCTGTTGGAGTATTCACAATATACATAATTTAAAAAAAATCTGTTAAAGGGCGACTTTTGGACGAGGGAAGTCACAAAATCTGTATTTAAAAAAACTGAATGACTAACACTGACACACTGACACTAACATCTGATCTTGCAAAAATGTTCTGAATTATTTTAAAGCACAGCATATTTACATTTGTATCTATTTGATTGCCAATTCCAATTTATTGATTTAAACTGTTTAGCTAATAATAATCCTTTATCTAATAGACTTGTCCGTCCGTCCGTCCGTCCGGGACGCTGTTAAAGCAGCCAAACCGTAAGAGATAGAGAAAAAAGTTATGAAAGTTACATGTTTGGAATGGTCATGTCAGCTCAGGAACCGAATTTCAGTCACGTGACACTTCCGGTTTTCGAGAAATCACAAAAAAGACCGTTTTTCAAATAGAACGCGTATTAAATAAAAATGTTTCAGCAGCCAAACGGAGCTGCGACCCTCTGCGCCTTAAAACGTCGATCGGTTAGGCAACCACTTTGACACCTTCCAGGTCTGGGTACAGTTTTGATTTAATACGCGTTCTATTTGAAAAACGGTCTTTTTTGTTTTTTTAAATGAGACAATTGTCTCACTGGATTGCTTGTTATATAACTAATGCTCAAACAAACCTATGTATATTTTACAGAGCTACAAAATTAAAGAAGTTCCTAAATTTAAAACAACCACTGTACCGATTCAGTTCGAATGAGGTGTAAATGACAATTTTTGTTGAGTTAGATGCTAATATTCTAGGAATCGCCCCTGCTTGTTCTCAAACCAAGATTTTGAGAAAATTAATCAAATTACTTAATATACAGGGTGTTTTACAATCGATTTGTAAAAACTATTAAGAGTAACCTACCTTTATTAGAAGAGATAACAAAAAGTATTAAAAAAAGTTGTTTTTCAGACAAATCGGCTTACTTTATTTTTATTTTTTCTTAGATATTTTATACCAACATAATTTTTAACAATTAATACATAGGTAGCTGTTAGTAGTTTAATGTTCAGCTGTTAAGGATATTTGCAGCTATTTGTTGAAGAAATCCATCTTGAGATTAAAGAATAGGTTAAAAGTATAAAATCGTAGAAATATATTTCAGCACCTTGTGCCTTCTTCAGTCTACAGAGTTTTCAAAAGTTAATAACACGTTAAAATCTTGCAAGTTTTAAAACAAAGTAGTTACATCAATAAACTAACATTTTCCTCCTTATCTTTCTATAACAGTCGCTAAATAAGAATAACCAAAAGAGCCTCTGGGTATTTGAGATGAGTAAGTGTCTGGTGTTATGTTAAAGGCTAAATGGAAAATTTCCAAAAGTTGAAAAATGAGGACCATATTTAAGGCTCCATGTTGAAAAGTTACAAAGAGAATTGTTGATAAAAATGTGAATCTGATTTAATTATATATATCTATGGATACTTAGTTAATTAACTTTAAACGTTTCTTTATCCATAGTTGTAACTGGTGAGACTCCATTTCGGTATTTATAAAACTGGCGAATAAACAATAGGTAGCTTTATTTATGGGAAATTTACTCAAATACGTTACAATTAATAGAAAATTTTATTAGCATCTAACTCGAAAAATGTTTGTTATTTACACCTTATCCGAACCCAATCAGTGAACACACTGTATATTCCGAATGTAAATAAAAATAGACTACTAACACTTTATCCTGTTATGTTGATAATGCTTACATTTTTAAATTGAACATTGTATAGAGATTAACTTAAGTTTTTAATCAAAAACATTGCGACTAACAAGTAGTAATGGCAAAAAAATCAGAGATTTTCATATTTTAGCACTAGGCGTTCCGGGTGGGGTCAACTCACCCATTTAGATATTTGAATCGACGCCCTTTCAAAACGGCTGCTAACACAGGAACGGCTTTTCTGACTTTTAACCATTTAGGCCCAGGAAATCTTGTCTTATTTTTCAGAATTTTTCTTGCAGTACTTTTGCAGTTAGTTGAATTTTTATATTCTGATCCCACAAGGGGCCAATTGACCCTAGATGTATTTTCGCCAGTAAACCTTTTTCGTACTGGACTGTACCACTTCATATTTGCAAAATGACATTTAGGCAATTTATGAGATGTTTTGCAATGGATAACAATAATGTAAATAATAATAATAATAATAATAGATAGATAGAAGCTCATGGGGTTCTTCAAGATGATGCTTTGATTGCGTCTCTTCAGGAGCCGGGTGCATTCCTTGCTATTTTATGTGCACGTGGAGCGTATTGCTTTCACACCCGAAAAGTTCATAATTAGTTGAAACAAGAGTGGGGTCATCTTGTTTTACTAATAGGATAACAAGGAGAAGAAATAATGACGATTTTGTGCTTTGATGAGAAGGCGACAAGACAGCAAAGGAAAATAACTAATATGTTTTGCTTAGTACGAGTATAAGAGCTGTGGTATAAGGGAATTGAAAACTCTCATGTTTCAATCTTGGGGAAAACCTGATAGTGAACGAACAATTATTTCCATTCAAGTGCCGTTGTCCTTTCACATAGTACATGAGCAATAAGCCAGATTATTACACACAACTGACACATTACTGATATCATCCACGCCATGCATTTTTTGAAAATCAACCACTCCCTAACTGATTTCCTGATAAGCGCCCTTGTGCTGCTTATCAGGCGATAAGCCCTCTAGTGTTAATTATCAAACCTGTAGATGATGTCATCATAAAAAAAGATTTTAAATAATAATTCGTATACGGGTTTTGTGTTATAATTTTTAAAATACAAACGCGGTCAACACACTGACCGATTATTTTGCCCGTGTCAAGAGTCATGTTGGTTGCCTTTAGAAAACTGCTCTCGGGCAAGCCATCGAGACAGTTTTCATTGCAACCAGCACTCGATCCTTAGCGTGTGTAAAATTATCGGTAAGTATGACTCGCCCTTGTTATATTACTAATGATAAGCACGGCGTCAAGTACTGGATACGTATTAATAGCAAAGAAAAATATATTTTGAATATCTTTCCTTACCTTGGAAAAATCTCGCTGATCATTCCTTTGGTCATTATGTGGTTATGCGCCTTGTGCAACCTTAACTAAATAAAGGAAGTAATGTCACTCGCGATCATTTTTTCACGTTTCACGTTTTAATGGGTACGGTGCACAGAGCAAAAAATGGAGTTCGTTTGAAAATCTCCAGGGATTCTCAGTACTCAATTATTTTATACAAGACAGATGATATGGTCATAACTTCATACCAAGGAAACGTACAAAGAATGTGTTTCTCCTGAGTATTTTTTACTCTGGCGTTACAATTAATAATGAGCATGCAAAGAAAACTTCTGGAACAGTGGCTTTTTACAATGATACAAATATGCGGCGATGATACGGTGGATGAAACGTACAGGAAGTACGTTAGATCCGTAACCCTGCATTGGACGATATTACATTCAAATTTTTTTATATAACTTTCGAAGATGTATTGCTTATATGAGTCATTCTTATTATTACATTTATAAGCTGTTTTAAAGGAGTTCTGTAATTATAACGTTTTCCCCATTTTGCAACCCCGAATCCACAAGAGTCGCAAAATTCCCTCATCCCGAACATCGACCCGCAAAAAGTTTCCAACAGCGAATTTCACACAAATATTGATTTGAAGGTTTTTCTGATAATTATATAATTTTCCCCATTTTGCAACCCCCAAATCTACCT
>CALNHX010013546.1:0-15535 GCA_940337035.1 Agriotes lineatus
GAATTGTCCTCCAATTGACCAAGTCGAAGAAGTTGATATTGATAGTAGCTCTGATGTATAGTTTCAAAAATAATAATACATTTTTATATTATAATATTTTTATATTTTCGTTTATCTTTTTTTATTAATTTAGGCATAGGGGGTGGTTTTTAAGGGTTGCAAATTTTGAATACAATCGTAATTCATGTTCGACAACGCGAAAGAAGCTTTATTCTACATAATTAAATAAGATGTGAATCCATAAAATGCTTAAACCTGAATTTTTTTTGCAAGAAGGATTAGTTTCACCTTTTTAAAAACAAAAAGCTCAAGTCGCACATATGTCACTTTTAAAGTTAAGGGTAAGATGAGCTAAATTTTCATGAAATCGATGGAGGTTCAAAGAATTTGGAGGTCATAGCCTATTTTTACCTTCAACAACTGGATTACTTCCCTAGCTCAGCGAGTGAACAGAGATCGCGAACGAGTATAAGAACGATTTCCAGCCAGTCTTAGGCACTTTACGTTTTCCTTGTATACTTTACTCAGAACCGGAAAACACTCGGGAGCAGATTTTAGTCCTGGAGGGCTTAAGGCCCCCGTCAGCCGCCGACAGCCTTGTTTATTCCTGCTAACCCAGGAGTCCCCAGTCCAGGACTCAAGAGCACCAGACTCCAGCATAGTTAGCACCTGGGGCGATCACGTGAGTTGTGTCGTCCAGAGAAACGAATTCACGCCAGTCATTTATAAATCCAGCTTCTCTGCGAAAACCAGAAGTTTCCAGAGTCTAACTTGACCTGACCTGAACCTTTCCTATGTACCTGGTAACCCTCATATCTGAACTCAAAGCGCCAGCATCTAACTGTAACGACTTTAAACGCTCTCCTGGAGCTTAGGTTAGTAAAACTGCATATAGCTTAAATTCTGAAGATCCCATCCAATAACGCCAACGTCTAAACTGACAGAGCAGGCGACGTTAGACACTCACCGTGAGCTCAGGTTAGTTAAACTGCTTGTTATGTAAATCTTAGATCCTTAAGATTCCATCCGATAACGCAAATTTTTGAATTGAATGCACCGGTGGCTAACCTATGACAAATACAAGCAGAGTCCGCCCTCTTCTCCAAACAATAACCGCCTTCCGAACCCGCTGCCAAATTCCTATCGATTTGCATCGATAACAGTGTCAGGCTAACAGCCTGGACCTACTTGAAGCAACCCGACGTTAATGAACCGCCGCGCCGTTAGAAAGCAATTTCGTAGCCCAAATGGGCGTCTGTTAATCTTATCTTATAGAAGTGTCCTATCCGTGTTCGAAGATCGCAAATAAGTGATATAATAAGCGAAACGCAAAAGCTGGGAGAGATTTGGACATACAGCATATTCTGGAAAGCACCATAAAAGATAACATTACATTATTTTACAACATAGTAAACAATCTTCCAGGCAAAGACAAGTTCAGTGCAAAAGAGATAAAAGACAAAGCATAAGGAGGAGAAGAGAACACTTCGAAGAACTTCTGGATACTCGGAGTTAAAATGACAGATAAAGTTGGGAATGATATTATAAGAGAACAACTAGAGGTATCACCAATATCATGAGCCATAGCAAATGGCTTAGAAATCCCGAAAGTAGATAGACGATAAGAGACAAGTTAAAAAAATAAGGACAAGTTAAGGGCTTTGGAAAACCAGAAGAGGTAGGCCGAGGATAGAACGTGGGATATGAGCCTAACGAACTACTCACAAAGAAACAAAAGTTCTGGAAAGAAGCAAAAGAGATGGTGAAAAACCAGAGAGAATGGCGTAAATTCATAAAATACAGAGTGCAGTAAATATAGTGCTAAAACAAAACTTAAACCTCGAGACCTACGGATAACAGAGCGCAGATTATAATGTGTGTAGAAAAATTCTCACTATAAGGACGATTTTACAAATTATATTTGAAGCGTTGGTACTTATTTATAAACGAATCATTATTTAACAATGGAAGTGAATATCATTAAAATCAATTGTCGTCTTAACGGTTGACTTGTTCCAGTTAAATCTGCTAACGTTTTTGTGGGTCTTTCGGATTCTCATCGGACTTTCTGTTTTTTTATTCCTGTAATTTGTTCCGTGACTGTCACTTTCATATATAGACTGACATTGTATACTTTTTGTCAGAGCTGAAATGAAGAATTTTATTTTAGATGTTTCTGTCTATTTGTCTCTTGTTTAGTTGTGATCTACCTTTCACATCCATTTAATTTTATCAATGTTTTCATGTTATCACTTATTGTTTGAAATTCAGTTCTTTTTTCTTTATTTCTATCTAATCATTTCATTTCAAAACTCAATATTTATTCAAGCTTTGTAATTTTAACTATTAGTTTGGATCTTAGGGTTTCATTGTCTCTAGACATGTGATTTATTTGCCGCATTACATAATGTGACGAGCCTTTATTTATAATATTTATTTTTAAATAAATATAAATTGAGCCCCAACACAGCAGTTTCAATTTTAGGATAAAATTATTATTATTATTATTATTATTATTTTTATGATAGTTATACAAAGCGGAGGTTTATAATAACCTATGACACTTTTAAAATAAATATTTGTACAAAATACAAAATAATATATACGAGAAAAAAATCACAATTCTGTAATAATAGTGTCCAATACGTTTCAGGAATACATGTTTGGTAAAGAACAATGAACATAAATACAAAAGTAGATAATTCGAAGGTATTTTTTTTTAAATTAACGAACTTGAGAATAATCTGTCATAACCATTTTTGAAGTTGTTGACGCTGGTAGCTGTTACAACATTTTCTGGCAGGGAGTTCCATTTATGGAAGATCCGATTAGTGATAAAATGTTGCCTGGGTGTTGTTTTAAAATTTTCGCGTTTCAGTTTTTTCGTGTGGCCGCGTAATCTCTCATCAGCACTTACACAGAACAATTTGGACATATCTACCGAGAACTTATCGCCACTTAACACCTTATAAGTAAAAATTAGGTCACCACGAATAAGTCTATCTCTCAAAACTGGCAGCTGTAAGATTTCTAGTCTTTCATGGTATGAGCGGTCACGCAGATTACCAACGGCACGCGTTCCTCGTCTTTGAACATTTTCTAATAGGGAAATATCTTTGATAAGATGAGGAAACCACACGACTGCGGCATACTCTAGATAAGGTCGAATGTAGACTTTGATGATCTGAGAAAACTGTTGAGCAGTAATATTTTCAAACGCCATTTTCATCTGTTACATAGTCCTGTTCGCTTTACTCAGAGCCGGATTAAGGGGGGGGGGGGGCTAAGGGGGCTGCAGCCCCGGGCCACAGAATTTCGGGGGCCTCGAAAAGATTCGAAGGTTATAATCTAGTGCGGTTTCTAATCATTTTGATCCCTTTGTACCCGTTGCATAAATGGGAATGGGGCCTCTAAAAAAATTTAGCCCTGGGCCTCACATATCCTAAATCCGGCTCTGGCTTTACTCACGACAGTAGTAACATGTTCAGTCCAGCTGAGTTTTGAAGTTACGAGAACTCCTAAATCAGTGTGGGATTCGACTGCGGTTCTAACAATCGCAATATCAATACTACACATAAACAACTTTTTGAATACCAAAACTCAACTAGTGAGTATTAGTTTACACAACATCACAGGTTAATACAAACAGGTACTGTGATTTCAAAGAAAAAATTAGGTTTTGATGCTTCTACTGAGTTTATTGCTAGGTGTGGATAATAGTTATTTACTATACAAGTGGGATAAGAGCATCATTAAAATAAGTGTGTGTAAGTTACAAACGAGTGTGTAGCACGAGTTATGTAAGCACACAAGTATATTAATCATGCATTATCACACATGTATTGTACAAAATTTTATCTACAACTGCCCAAAATTGAGAAAAGTGTTGTTAAGAGAAATGTCAGATGTCATTTTGACAAATATTTTAGTAGACAAATGTCATTATGTCATTCATTTGACAATATTTCAGTTAGGTAATGAAGCCATTACACCACTCAGTTAGGTAATGAAGCCATTACATAACTGGTGTAATGAGCTCAAGTGAAAAGTGCCACCAATTGTGAGGTTATAGTTACCTGAATGACATTTATACAAACAATTAAAATGTAGATCAAAGTATGTACACTTACAGGTAAACAATTGTAAATCATGTTGCTATGGTGACCTAGAGAGTCGTTTGTTATTGTTTGTTGGGGAAGTCAAGCCGAAAGCTTGTGTGTTGGTTGGCTTCACTATTTTGATACTAATTTGTTGATAAAAATAAATATTTTGTGCTCAGTTGTGCGATTTATTGTATGCCTGTGTGTAGGTGGTAGGTGCCAACTGTAGTAAAATTGGCAGTGTTCCGAAGTACAGTTCCAGAGTAAATTGGACCTCGAGCGTAGCCTGTGCGAGTTCGCCTTTGGAACAAAGATTCTACCAAATTTTGAGGTGCGGGAAGCGGAAAGCAGGGTGCAGCAGCTAGGAAGCCTTATTCGGGGTCCAGAGCCAGGAAACAGCAGCAGGAAGCAGATACAAGCTTGGCGCAGAAGCAAAAAACAAGTGCGAGTTGGCGTCTTTTTGCACTTGTAAAACAAATTGCAGGTTAGCCAAATTACTTGATTATTATGAAAACATTGTTATAATTCACCTGAGGTGAACTGATTGATTGTTGGTTAATTTGTTGTCAAATTACGCTGAATTTTCTGTGTGTTTCGAATAGCTTTGTTTAGGGTTAAATATGTTGTGGTTATCTGTCACTCGTCAGAATCGAGCATTTGCCATACAATTGTTAAAGGTCAACAGTGTGAAAATCCAACCCTGCAGATAAAGTTTCAACAGCTATCCGGCGCAAACTTGTTAATAAGTTGTAATTAGATGAAATATAGAAAGAGCAACATACCTTTATTAAAATAAATGATTATATTTTTAATTGGCCAGAGAGAGAGACAAGACAACTAAGAACCTAAAACACGTCATAACTAAAACTGATTTTGGCAAACTCAATCGAATTCTATCATCAGCCGACTGGAACGTGCTATTAGAAACACAAAATATTCTGGAAAAATGGCAGATTTTCTCAGATACCATCAAACATGCAGTCCCTACTTCTTCCCACAACATATCGGTAATCTCCAACCCAAACAAACCATGGCTCACGGGTGCGCTTGTGAATAGAACAGAATACAAAAAGAAACTATGGAGGCGATATCTAAGAAGTAAAATTCTGGAAAATTACATCATTCATCGCGAGTTTTCCAATCAATTTGGGCGTGATATCAGAAACGCAAGATTAAGGCATGAGCATGGACTGATAATAAAGGTTCAAAAGCCATATTCAAATATATTAGAAGCAAAATATCTACTCGTGTGGCCGTTCCTCTAGTTAGAAAAGCAGATTCAACAATAGCAGAAAGTAACGATGAATCGGCCGAAGTACTGGTTGCTCATTTTGAAAGTCCATTCACAAAGGAAACAGACGGACCCTTACCTGAAATGGTGGGACCAATTAATCAGACAATCATTAGTAATGTGGACTTTACAGAAGAAGCAGTTCTTAACCATATGAACAGACTCAACGTAAATTCATCTCCTGGCCCAGATCAGATAACCACAAATATTTTAAAATCTTGTGCAACTTCTTTAGCCAAACCACTAACAAATATCTTTCCAGCATCGTTCACCTTGCAACAACTTACTCCAACATGGCTGATTTCATCAGTTACACCAATATTTAAAAATGGAGACAAGTTGGATGTAAATAATTAAAATGCCATAAGTCTGGAATGTATATGTCTGAAGATTATGGAAAGAATCATTGTCAATCAATTAATGGAGTTTCTAATCCAACACAACGTCATACCACCTTGCCAACATGGATTTGTTCCGGGCAGATCTACTGTCACGAATCTTGTTAAATGCGTAGACTCTTCGACTCGATCACTGGACAAAAACCTACCAGTAGATATAATCTACTTAGACTTTCCCAAGGCATTTGATCGGGTACCTAAACTGAGGCTTCTAAGTAAACTCGAACATAACGGAGTTCGGGGAAATCTTCTCAAGTGGTTGTCAGCTTTTCTTAGTAACCGTCAATTTTTTGTTAGAGTTGGTGATGGCACCTCATCTATGCATCCTGTTCTCTCTGGCGTGCCCCAAGGATCTGTCCTTGGGCCCATTATTTTTAACGTATACGTCTCCGACCTTCACCACCCCATTAAAGCAAATCACTGGTTTTATGCGGACGACTGCAAGTTCTACGGCAACCCACTTTGTGATAGTCACGTTCTCCAGAGTGATCTAAATACGGTAGCAAACTGGTGCTGCGAATGGTTAATACCTCTGAACATTCAAAAGTGCTGTGTGCTGCATATGGGAAATAACAACCCTAACTATCGTTACACCTTGATGAACACTTTAATTCAATCAGTCGAATCCCACACTGATTTAGGAGTTCTCGTAACTTCAAAACTCAGCTGGACTGAACATGTTACTACTGTCGTGAGTAAAGCGAACAGGACTATGTACCAGATGGACGTTTATTGAGAGATATTAGATAATAGATATTAACGATACAAGTTTGATTATGAGAATCTTAACGCAACGAGTTTGATTGTCAAAACGAGGCGGTGAGCTGAGTTTTGCGGCAATCAAACGAGTTCCGTTATGTGCGTTATGTGAAGTGTACTGTTTGTGGCACTGTAAGCTATGTCAAATTCTAGGTTAACAAGTTAGGCTTTGCACCAGTCTGTGTCAAAATTGATGCAAAACCTAACATCGAATTTGACATAATTTACAGTGCCGCCAACAATACATTGAACATTGCCAAACGTAAAACGAATCGCCGTTGCTATGCAGAAAAGTACCACATTTCTAAACGATTTTGAATGTATAAATGTATTACATTACCAAATAAAATGCAATAAAATTATTTGATTGAAAAACTCCTCTCACTCGCTTAAAATTCAATTCGACCTAGTCATTGATTTCTTTCCTTTTTTTTCAAACATTTGTTCTAAAAACAATCCTCAATCTTTCTGTTTCTTCAATAGTCTTTCTTCTTTTCCCAGCACATTTTTCCATACAAGCCTTCGTCTCTCTCGCGTTTCCTTTCCTTTCCTGCTCTCAGCCTCTTCTTATCTATGGTCCTTACTAGTTTAGCTTTACTGTATAGTGTCATTAAATCTCTGTGTATGTCCATCAATACATTTGTCTTAATAGCATATTATTTGTTGTTTATACATGTGACACGGAATATAATTATATAAAAAAGTCAATAACAACCGGGGCATTATAATTTACAATGGCTCCTCATGCGTATATTATAATCCATAAAGCCCGCTCATCATTAGTGACTAATCGCGAACCTCGCTACGTACACAACAATTGTTGATCATCCACTTTCTAGTCCATTATCTATGTTATTAAAAAACACTAGTAAGACATAAAATTATATATGTACTAAAGGCATTACCTTATATTTATGCCCTTGGGCAACTTATATCCCTCGGGCATCTAAGCTTTTCGCCCTCGGACGGCCATAAACATCTTCATAATGCCCTTGTTATATCGTGTGTTCCAAAAAAAAAACTCATTCGCAGCATGCCATGATCAAATAGAAGTTTTCCGTAACTTGAGATATACCCATTGATGCAAATAAACTACTAAGTCAGAGAGAACTAATCTTGACCTTGATCTATTTTTCTAAAAATATACAAAACATTTAACAAAAACAATTTTTATCGACCGTTATGATTATTACACTCGTTGTTGTTGTGTACATGCCATCTTACTTCCCTTTTTATTTCCTTTTACAATAAAGGAAGTATTGGATTCACCCCAAAAATTCGAAATTGAGTTTTCAACAGATCTTCACGTTTTAGAGTCACCTGATCGAAAAAAACATATTTTTTTTCATTGGTCTGTGTGTCTGTCTGTCTGTCTGTCTGTCTGTCTGTGAACAGAATATCTCAAAAACGGAAAGAGGTATGGCGTTGAAACTTCATATATAAGTTTTGTGTACTATGTAGATGAGACAGCAAGCTTTTGAAGAAAATCGCATCACCGGAAGTAGGTGCTTACTCTTGTGATTTTTCAGTTTTTTCGATTTTTTCAAAAACGGCTCTAACGATTTTTTTTTAACTTTACATTTTTATTACATTTTGAATGTGTATTGATGTGAGATAGGTGATTTTCCAGTTGAATACTTCTAAAATGGGTTTCTTTTGTTTTTTTGTCTATTTTTTTTATTAACTCTTATTTTAAATAGAACACCCGGCATATTATTACATTTTTGAATTCACCTTAAAATTCTAGAGAAAAATTTTCTCTTCAACTAACGCTCTATTTTGAACCGTTTTTGCAGAATTTGTAATTTTTGAAAATTTTTGACAAATGCTTAAATCATTTTAAATCAAATTTTTGGCTAATTATAAGATCACTGTAAAAGGAAGTTGTGTGCGTGTATCACACCAGATTTTTCTTCATACAATTAAACTTAATGCAGTGAAAACTTTTACCTGACACAGTGACAGATATTTTCATAGATAAAATGCAATCTGACATTCACCTACAGACTTAAGTTAAGACATGACTAGATTCTCTATCTTTCTTTCCAAGGCCTACCCTAAATGAGTTATATAAATACACGATATAAATAACTATTGTAGTGGGCTTTTTACATGCTTATGGTTCTGTAGTTTTTACATTTATTTCTTAGTTACATATAACATGTTTCAGAACATACTTAAAAGATAGAGTATTCTTACTTTTATAAACCATTCTTTATAATTTGTCAATCCTGTATTCAAATATATCTCCAGAGTGTTTTTAATTTTGGATTTCATTTAAACTTCTTGTTACTTTTTAAATGATTATTTGATCTACATCTATATTTTCGTGTTTATAGTTTCCTACAATTACTCTTTCTTCTTTCAATTACAGATGCTGGTCATGTTCTATACAACGTTCTTCCATCCATCCCATGGCGCTAGAACTCGTTTGCAAGTCTTGCATTCTTTAGTTTCGCTTTTTATCCATTTCTGTTCATTTTCCGCCTTTTTCCAGACGTTTACTCGCAGTAAGTCTTTGATGTGTTCCGCGAGTTCATCTTTCTATCTTTTTCTGGGCCTGCCCTTTTTCTGCTCTCCTGCATTTTTTCCATTGGGGACTTCTTGGGGATTCTTTCATCGTTTATTCTCAGGACATGTTCTGCCCATCCAAGTTATTAGATACTTACATACTTTAATAATGGAGATTTTTGTATTGTTGGTTCATAATTGTGCTTCATTCTCCATACGCCAATTTGATTAATTTGACCTAAAACTGTGTATTATGCTCAAATGATGGAAGTGCCAGGTATTGTTGATAGATTTCACAGTTTACTCTACTATGATTAAATTGACTTAAAATACTCCTTACTATTCATTCCACGACATCAAAGATGTTTGCTGATGTTTGTATGTGTCCATGTTTTACATTCATAAGTGACTATTGGTCTAATTATAGTTCAATACAGACGCATTTTGGAGCTACGTATATTTCCAAGAGAAACTCTTCTACGCATTTCGGACTCTTCTGGTCATTTCTGTTTAGTCTTGTTTGACTCATGATCTTTGTTTTTTTCGGTGTTCAAGTCTAGGTACTTCTCTTTTCCTTAAGTCAGGGTTAATTTATTTCACTGTTGCCATTGATCTGCTCATGCTGTTTATATCATATCTACATATGCTGCTAGCTGTGTTGAACTATTAGTTAAACTGTTGGAGGGGTTATCTGCCATTATTTTTCTTATAACATACTCCAGGAATATGTTAAATAGTGTGGGAGCCAATCCATCGCCTGGTTTTAGCCCTGATTTATCTTGATGGGGCCAGGTAGCTGGTTCTGGATGATTACGCATGCATCTGCGTCTGTCATTTGTTTTTAATTAATTTTACCAGATTATCTGACTTTCCAAGTTCAGTCAGTACCGTGCATGACTTTTCTCCTTTCATACAGATGCAGATCAACAGATTCCTCTATAGTTTTTGTATTGTAGTTTGTAAAAGAAAGTGATCCGATGGACATGATACGCCTCTTCTGGCTCTGACATTCAAGAAAGTTGTTGCAGCTCTTCTGTCAACAAGTGTAGTTAATTTGGATATTTACCATACCATATGGTGATATGCTGCTTTGTGGATGTGTCGATGAAGGAAGAATTTTGAACTTATTACCACATCTTACTAGTAGTAGAGTCTATTACCATCATCCCGTTTTCATTGGATTCATTGTGTAGGCTGTGTTTGCCTATATAGTTCCCGGACATTGTCGTTCATTTCCAATTTTTGCATTCGTATCGCCAATTACTGTCTTTATGTCGTCTCCTGGTGTTGCATCATATACTTTCTGGAATTGTTGATAGAATGCTTTTATAATTTCTCTTTCTTTCTTTCTATGGATATTTATGATGAACAAATTGAAAAAAGTTGCTCATATTCTGAGTCTACATATTCTTTCGTGTATAGCTTGAACATCGATTATGTTGCATTTGACACTATTCTCTTTCACAAATGTCATTCCAACGTTCTTCTCCGATAATTATTTGGACAGAACCCCTTTCTTCTTGTGTATATCATTAGATATCATAAGTATATCATTCAATATACTATCTTTTGTACCTTTTCTATTTGGCTTTCTAATGTATTTTTTGTTGCAGTATACTCTCGTTTGTATTGTGCTATTGCTTCATCAGTTACTAATCGCTTTTAATATTGGTTTACTGATGCAATGATGAAAAGTTGTCGATAGTTTTCCATAACTTTGTTCTTCTGTTATAAAGTTTTTTATTCTGCATTTCTCATCTTTCTTTTGCTACATATTCTACTGCTTCTTTCAAATTATGACACTCTATTACATCTTCCTTGTCGGACAGGCAATCCAGTTTTTAGTCTGTTTTGATATAATTTATATTCCAAAAAACAGGAAAGATTTGCTTATAACAACAGAAGACCATTTGATTGAGCTACGAATGCACATGAAACCATGAAGATGGTTTGCTTAAAAAATATTTTTTTCAGAGCTAGAGAATTATGTAGCGAGTTTTTGTTAATGTTTTGGTTTTGTAAAAGATCATCACATAATCTTACCTTTTCCAACTTTTCTCCTTGGTGAGGTTTATTGCTCTACTATAGTTACTTGGAAAACTAAATATAGAATAAAGCTAAGAAAGTTTACAAAAATTAGGTCTCTCATAGGTTGCCACTTTAAAACTGATCAAATCAATGTTATCCATATTTTGGTGTAGTCAATATCTACTCGTACCTCCATAAAGGGCCAGACAGCAAGCTTAAATTTCGATTAAACGACTTTAAATATTTGATCTCCTTAAAACGATTTTTAATCTGATTTAGGCGATTTAATCTCATTTAAAAGACATTGTATGTATATTCAAAGATAGTGTACATGGTAAAATTTGAAATAGACGCTTATTTTCTCTTTAGAGAGGTTTTGAAATAGTATATTATGATACTAGTGTATAAGTACGCCTTTAAAGAAGGTGCGACGAATTTAATAGCACAGTGCTTTTAAAGTTGCTAGTTCTTTAATGGCACTTACACAAGTGTATGGTATGCTATTTTTTACGATCGTAACAGACATTTAAAAACTTAGTTTGCTCATACTTTTTCCGACACATTGTGTTAGATATTCTAGGTTATGTTGACAGTCAAACTTACTACAAAGCGTGTTTTAATTTAGTGTTAAAACACGTTATCAATGGCAACGTGCTAAAAGACGTACTTCGCACGCTAAAATTAAGAGTGCTATAAATGTCACTTTGGTACTAGAAACTGTGCAAAAAGTTTTCATTTTAACACGATCATAGACAATAGTTATTTACATATCAAGTCATGAAAGTTATCTTTTACTGGACGAAGGAGCATAACTAACGGTAGACCTCAGAACAAGACTAATTTGCTCAGTATGACTAGTGTCTGGTGTCCAATCTAATATTATTGAGAAATATTTTGAACTGCGAACCGTTTCTAAAATATTATTTCTTACTTTAGACGACAATAATTCAATTATTTCATTCTGTATTTGCACGCCTAAATAATGAGTCATTTTGACAGATTTTTTTTGGGAGTTACACACTCGGCTAACATGCTGTCTCATCACTGAATCAAATGAGGCAATCATCTCAACAGCTTTTAGAAAATTTTCATTATCATGTTCGAAAAGTAATTTAGAAGAACCTTGAAATGCCAAGCATTGTGTAGATAAATACTTAACATTAGCAATAATTCTTTCCAACACTTCGTGCCAATATTTTTTTTCCGTTTCTAAAATCCGCAGGTGATGAGCATTAACAGTCGTAGATGTCTCCAACATTTTTTTAAAATTTACCCAAGTGTTCATATAACTGTTGTGTAAAATTGACGTTTCGTGTCTCTTCATTAGCAAAGACAAGTGTCGCCAATCAGATACTCCATTTGTATCACAAAAAGTGTTAGGAGTTTTACAAAACAACTTACAACAAAAACAAAATACAGAATCTTTAGAAATAGAGTAAATAAGCCAAGTCCTTTCGACTTTTTCTCCATTTGCTAGACTTCTTACAAAGTATTTGCACGAAAACTTTTTCTTATCTTTATTACTAGGAAAGCTAAAACTGATGTCTATCAAGGGCGGACCACGTTTAACCAATATTCTAGCTATCTCATTGGTGATTCTTTCGGGCCACAAACCGGGGTCGGACGGAATTATATCGACACTAGCCTCATTAAAGCCTTCATCGAAAGTGTCACTTGCAGCAGGTATTTCGGTAGCTGACATTACCGAACTTCTTACACAAGCTGAATTACCTGAAGTGGATTGTTCAAGTGCTGTAGACGAGGATGGTGTCATCTCTTCATCGGGCTCTGCATCAGTAGAAGCTGTTTTGCTTCTACAACCGCCGCCACTTGTTGCAGGACCTGATGTTACCGTGGTCGCCTCTGTTGAAATTTCAGATGGTACACTCACGGTTACTGATATTACGGATTTAGAATCTTGAGATTCGGTCGCATCGATAGTCTCCGTGGAATCTTGATTGTTTTGCAAGAAGTGCTTTAAAGATCCAGCCATTTTTTCCCTTTCTTGTAGTCTCAGTTTCTTTTGCTCGCGAAACTTCGCACCTGAAGGTCTCTTTATTTTATCCTGAAAAAACAAATAAATAATTAGTACTCATGAGAATTAGGAATTAACTTCTAAAGTAAGCACAATAATAAGCACCAAGTTTGCATATTTGAGTAAAAAGCAATTTGTTCGAGCCCTTTCAGCTTGAACCCTTTCAAAAATAAAGGCAGTAAAAATATTAAACTAATTTGATCTTATAGCCCTTAAAAACCCTACAAAATGGTTTTTTAAAAAGATCGATAGCATAAAAACTAAGCGAGTTATGGATAAAAAATCAATTACTTTTTTAAACTCGTACATGCCATTTCAATTAATAAAAAGATATTTGGGTAAAAAAAATTAATTATAACCAGTATCCTATAAAGGGTTAATATTGATAGTATAAAGTAGGGAACACTTACCATTTTATAAAAAATCAAACCGTTGAAATTGCAGTCAGCAGGTATTCAGCACTTAATTTTTTAGAAAAAAAAAGTAGTAAACAAAATATTATACAACACAACACTTGACAAAATAAAAATAACTTTAAATGTAAAAATTAATAGGATTACTTGTTTTAATGCACTTGTTGCACGGTCCAGTGAACTAACCGGTTTAAAAACGCCTCTGGCGATGCATCGCTTTTATAGCGCTCCAGGCATTATTCATGTCTGAACAGGAAAAATGAAGAAACTACCGCCTGACATGTTCTCGCAACATAGGAATCGGCAGTAACTGGATGATATACTATTAAAATTTCGTGTGTATTTATACCTAATCCTATTTAATTTGTCAACTTTAATTTTAAAATTAATTTTTGTTTTTTGTTTTTTTTTGCGGGGGCCCTGTATCTATCCATTACAGCACTCAGTGTAAAAGTACAAAACGATTTTTATTTCATTATTTTGAATTTAAGTTGCACAATTTTAATCTTTGTAAATACGGTACTTCTTCTTAGAATGATTTTGAATGTAGCTGAAATGACTTTAAATATAGTTATAACGACTTTAAATGTAGTTTAAATACTTAAATCTAGATTGATGTTTCGTTAAAGGGATACAAGTCAAATGACTGAATCTGGTTTACGTGCCTACGATCTAGTTCATCTAGCTTTATATTTTGTTTAAATAACCTTCTGTAAGTAGTTAAAAATCTCATTAAAAAGAGTTTTATCGCATTTCATATGGTAATGTAGGTACTACATTTTACATGCAAAATCGTTTAGTAATGTGGTGCTTTGCACCTTAGCAACCATTGCAGCATAACAACGAAGATTGATTTTACGTTTGGCAACACTGAAATCTATTTCTGGTGATGCTGTAAGCCTATATCAAATTCGAGGTTAGCAGGTTAGTTTTTGCATGAGTTTTGACACAGCCTGACGCACTACATAACCTGCTAGCCTCAAATATGTCATAGACTTACAGTGCTACCAACAATACATTTCAGTACTGCCAAATGCATAACATCAACTGAAGCTGCTTATTATGCTTTAGTCCATAAAAACGAGTTCCGCTCAGCCTGCTTATGTTTTGACATTTAAGGTCACTTTCATATAAAAATCTAATATTTGACATTTATACATGAAATGCGATAAAATAGTATACAAAACGCGTCAGAAAAGTGAACTCGTAAGACTATTTAAATACTCGTTAACGCTCGTACTCAAGCGAGCAATACTTGTTGAGTAAATCTTCACTTTTCTAAACTGTAGATTCTGACAATTCTATAATTTTGTTTAAACACTGATTTGCAGACGAGCATCAACTTCAAAACGTATTCACAATATAAAGTTGTTATTTTTTTTTATAGAAATGGACATAACTAACAACTAAGTGAATTTTATTAATACTAGTTGGCTTACGGGTGAGATTTTTAATGGAAATATGTGAATTATTGTACATCTATTTGCTATAATATTGTGCCCGCCAGCGGTTCTGTCTAATCTATCAGTTAAAAATGTTAATATTAGATAAAATAACGAAGCTCTTAAATAAAACCATGAATGATACGTCAAGATAAGAGTTAAGTGGGTCTTTTGGAGAACATGTTTGACTTTAATTCGAAGTAAGTAGCATTTGAGAGACAAGTAACTGAAGAGAAATGTTAACAGATTGCTTTTAGATCAATACAGGACGACGTCATATTTCACATTCTAACGTAATATAATTATACTAAATTTTACTGTGAATTGACCTTAAAAGTAATGCTTAATAATTATTAATAACTGTTAAATATAATTTTGGATTACAAGTTGTTTAAAACAAAGTGAAGATGGCACATAAAGCATGTAAATGATTACAAGGAATGGACATGACATAAAAAAGTGTAACTGAAAATAAGAAATAAGAAACAAGGTACGTCCAACCAATATTGAAAGCGGGAACTGAAGAGAATCAGTAAAATGTGTTTAAATAAACCGGCA